>ML794515.1:439959-457829 GCA_009831015.1 Picea engelmannii
TTTATTAATGCCTAAGTCTAATTTCTAATTGACCATTATAAACTAATATTTAATTTAACACCCTCCCTTAATGGTCAATCTACTCACTACACCAAGTTTCTTTCGAAATTTTACATGCTTTTCGGGACCCAAAGACTTGGTGAAAATGTCTGTAGTTTGATCCTCTGTAGGACAATACTGCAGCTCAATAGTTCCATCTTCTACAATCTATCTGATGAAGTGATAGTGTGTATCAACATGTTTGGTACGCTCGTGGAAGACTGGATTCTTGGTAAGTTTCATTACCCCTTGATTGTCACAGAACAAGGGTGTAAGCTCTCTCTGTTGCATCTGCATATCTGATAACATCCTCCTAAGACAAACTGCCTCGCATGCACCTTTCAATGCTCCTCGATACTCTGCTTTTGTTGATGAAAGGGCGATTGCATGTTGTTTCTTGCTGGTCCATGTGATTGCACCCGTGCCAAGGCTGAAGACATATCTAGAAGTGGATTTTCTGTCATCAACAGAACCTACCCAATCTGAATTTGTATACCCACACAACCTTGGGTCTTTGCTCCTGCTGTAAAGAATACCAAAGTCAAGTGTCCCTTTCACATATCTCAGCACTCGCTTCGCTGCTGTCCAGTGCTCTACTTTCGGCATTGTCATAAATCTGAAAAAGAAGCTCACAACGAAACTCAGATCAGGTCTAGTGGTTGTAAGATATATCAAGTTGCCCACTAGCTATTTGTATAGTGACTCACTGACTGCCTTTGAGTTAGTCTTGGTTGAAAGTTTCATCCCTTTCTCCATAGGTGTAGAGGAGATTTTGCAATCCTCCATCCTGAACTTATCCAACAAACTCTTGGCATACTTTGCTTGTGAGACAAAAATGTTGCTCCCTATTTTCCAAACTTCTACACCCAGACAATAGTGTAGGAGTTCTAGATCTATCATGTCAAATTCTCTGCTCATGTTGGATTTGATCTATGTAATTGCATCTTCCTCACTACCTGTAATAATGATATCATCCACATAAACAACCAGAAGAATGATCTCATTACCAATTCTTTTGACATATAAGTTGGAATCTAAAGGACTCCGCTGGAACCCTTGTTGAACCAAATACCTGTCAATCTTGATGTACCATGCCCTCGGTGCTTGTTTTAGACCATATAGAGCCTTCTTTAGTATGAAAACTAGATTCTCCTTCCTTGCAATCTGAAACCCCTCTGGTTGGCACATGTATACCACTTCCTTCAAATCTCCATTGAGGAAGGAACTTTTTACATCCATCTGGTGGACCTTCCAGCCTTACTGTGCTACCATGGCTAGAACAAGATGAATAGTGCTCATCTTTGCTGTAGGAGAAAAAGTCTCCTCATAGTCAATGCCTTCTCACTGAGAGAATCCTTTCGCAACTAACCGTTCTTTGTACTTGTCAAGTGTACCATCTGCCTTGTACTTGACCTTGTACACCCATTTGCAGCCAATGGGTTTCTTTCCTGATGGAAGAGCTGTGAGATCCCAAGTCTGATTTTTCATCAAACTTTTGTGTTCGGCCTCCATGGCCTTTTCCCATTTAGGTCTTCCTTTTGCTTCCTTGAATACCTGAGGCTCATAGATCTCCTGAATATTGGCCATAAGAGCAAAGTTGACTGTGCTAGTCTATTGTTTACTCTTACCTTGTGATGATCTTCCCTCGATCATCTCTCCTATCCGAACATCTCCAATGGTGTTGTGCCACCACTTGGGTCTTTTGGAATCCCTCACTGCCAAGTCAGTATTGCCACCATGACTTGGGCTTCCTTCTTCAGAATGTACTGATCCTACTGACCTAGGAGACTCATCTTGTTCTAAATCCTCATCATCATGCTCGGAATCTTTCCCCCCTTCAGGTGGAGCTATCGAAATCTTAACACCTGAATCCTCAATGACTTCTGGCTTCTCAGTAACTATGAATGTGGGAGGAGTATGGAAGGTTCCAACCTCCTCATCAACAACAACATCTCTTCTAAATCTCACCTTATCAGTGTCAACATCAACTAATATGTAAGCTTTATGGGTGTCGTTGTACCCTTTAAGCATCATCTTATTACTCTTCAGATCTAACTTGGTTCATTTCGCAACTGGAATCCAAGTGTAAGCAGTAGAACCAAAGACCTTCAAATGACTTACTTTGTCCTTTCTTCCAGACCATGCTTCCTCTGAAGTCTTCTGCTTTACCGCCATCATGGGAGATCTATTCAACAAGTACACTGCTGTGAACACTACCTCTGCCCAAAACTTGTTAGGAACACACATGTTCTGCAACATACATCTGGACATCTCTGTGATAGTGTGGTTTCACCTTTCAACCACCCCATTCTGTTGTGGAGTATAGAGCATGGTGTATTGTCTCTTGATCCCATGTTTAGCACAAAAATTATTGAATTCTTTGGAGCAGAATTCTCCACCATTATCATATCTAAGAGAGGTAATATGTCAACCTGACTCATTCTTGACTAATGCTTTAAAGTTTTGAAATTATTTAAACACGTCAGACTTCAACTTCAAAAAATACACCCACATTTTCCTACTGAAATCATCAACAAACAAAAGGAAATACCTGGCACTAGTGATTGATGCCATGTTCATTGGTCCACATACGTCTGCATGAACTAGCTAAAGGACCCTCCGCACTCTCCAAGATTGTCCTTCATCAAATGGTGCTCGATGTTGCTTCCCTGCCTAGAAAGCTCCACAAACTCCCTGAATCTTCTACTGAATGTCTGGAAGTCCATCTACCAGTTTCTTTCGTGCTAACTGAGAGAGGTAGTTAAAATTGAGGTTCCCATACCTCTGATTCCATAGTGTGCAGATGTCTGATGCACTCTTCGCTGCCAGTGCATGCTCTCTGCCCTGCCCAATATCCACCAATCTAAACAGACCATGGTCCTCCACACTAAGAGCAACGATCTTCTTGGTATTCTTGTCAATGATATAACACTTGTGATTGCTAAAGTTGACATCCAAGTGAGGAGAGTGCCTCATAATCTGACTAACTAAGAGCAAATTAAGCTCCATACCTGGCACATAGTGGACGTTGAGAAACATAAGCATCTTTCCTCTGAAGGAAATCTAAACATTCCCCTTGCCGACTATATTATAGTCCTCTCCTCCACCGAAGATCATCGAGTCTTTGGATGGACTATGTGTAAACTCTGTGAACCAATCTTTCCAATTGGTGAAATGCCTGGATGTCACTGAATCAACAAACCAAGCAGATGACTTAAGCTGATCTGCTTGTGTACAGGCCATAAAGGCATAGAAGGCTACCTCCTTCTCCTCCGTGTGCTCTGCAACATGGGCCTTCTGCCGAGACCCTCCGTGGTTGTGCTTTTGATCTGCCAACCGCTTTCTGTAGTGCTTCTTCAGATGGCCAGTCTTGCCATAGTAATGACAAGTGATGGTCTTTGGGCTTTTGGTGGCATCCTCATCATTGCCTGGACCAAGTTTCCTTGTCCATTTGCCTATGCCTTTAGCTTTGGATGCAAAGGCATGCTCTGAACCCTCTGTCTCATTGCTACTCCCAAACTGCTTCTTCCACCTGTCCTGCTACAAGAGCTTATTGGATAGCTCTCCAAACTTCAAGTCAAAGTCTGTAGTTGTGATGTTCAGGGTATCAATGAAGTGCTCGTAGGACCCTGGAAAGTTGTTCATCGTGATCACCACCATGTCCTCTTCTTCCATCTTTCGACCAATGGCCTCCAACTGCTCTCGGATGTCCTTGATCTTGAGTAAGTGCTCTTGGAGAGAGGCACCCTCACTCATCTTAATCGAGAACAACATATTCTTTAAAAATAACGCTCGACCCTTATCTGAAATCTCATGGGTCTCTTTCAACTGTTTCCAAATCGCTGCAGCAGTCTTCCAATTCTAAACCTCAGTTAGCATCTCATTTGTCATGGACAATTTGATCAGCATCACGACCTTTCTATATTGGCCATCAAACTTTTCCTGGTCTTTACCTGCAACCGTGGGACGAGGACTTGTGCCCATAACAACATCTGACATGCACCGGTACGCAAAAATGGCCAACATGCGTTGCTTCCAGGTATTGTAGTTCTTCCCAGAGAACTTTTGGTTGCCTTCCAACATGATGTTGGTCAATGTAGCCATAGATGATTGTAAAATACTGAACTTAGTAGATAAATAATGGCAAAATACCTGCAATCTTCCCTCAACCAGCTCCAAATCAACCAATTTCTCCTCAAATCTGCTAACTCAAGAAATTAGCAGGAAAAAAAACACCAGATCTTCAAAGTTGGGCACCAATCTGGGTAAGAACAGACCAATCTGGCTTTTAAAACTGAAAAATCAAATGAACCCAGCTCCGACTGATCCGAAACCTTTTCGGCTCCTTGAGTGTGTTACACTGGCGATCCCTCGATCTGTCACTGCCAGTAGCATTCCCTAGGTCTTCACGCCCTCCCAGACTCTATGGCCCTAACCTCACTCTGATACCATGGAACGGAAATTGAGCACACACAGAAACCAAGATAACTTGAATAAGGTTATCTGTCTTTATTCAATCAATGAAATAAGAGAGCAAACAGCTTTCTTATATAGGTTACAATCAAGTAGAGTCAAACCACTTTATGAATGTGGGATTAAGTGAACATATAACCTAAAAGCAAATATCTGACATAAAAGCAAATAAATTAACCTAAAGTCACTTTGACTTTATTAATGCCTAAGTCTAATTTCTAATTGACCATTATAAACTAATATTTAATTTAACAATATAGATAGTCAATACAATGCCAAGAGAATAAACCAAACACCACAGAAAGTCCTCTCCCAAGTAATGTGCCTCTCTCTCTTCCTTCTTCTCCAACTGCAGCTCCAAACTTGCGCTCTGGATGATCGAATGAGTGAGTGAACAAATGAGGCGTTGGCCTCCTTTATTTATACAATTTGGCAGGTACTGAAAGGAAGTGTCTTTTCACTGACAGGGCCGAGTTCTCTTCCTGGGTAGTTAGAACCACTTTAATTTATTATGGGGATCGACTTCTCATTTTGCATATTACAATTAGGGTTTGACCAATCCGCAAAAGGGTATTTGGTCATTTACAATGCCCGACATGATCAATCCACAAAAGGGGATTGATCTAATGAATAATACATTAATAATAAATAGAATACTCTTTGCAGTTACAATATTTCAACACTTTGAGCCATGGCCATCTACATTTCTTTTTGTGAGTAGCAATGTATGAGTTTTCTGGGCATGCATAGCTCACCCATTTTCATATATTTCTTGAGAAAAATAAATCTGTGTTGTTTATACATGTAGGTGCAATCTTCTTTGTGAGGTATATTGCGGTTCTGGTTTGAGTTTTATTGCTTGAAATTTTTGTTCTAGTTAATAGATCCAAGCTTCATTAGCTCAATCCTCTCTGAGTAGTGTTTTGTCTTGTTGACTGAGGTTCCACTCACCCACAAATTGTATTCACTCATTTGGGCGTTTTATTTTGTTTTCGTGCAAATTTACTTATGCTTGGCAAATTTCCAACTCTCTGGGTGTTTTTCTTAGTGCTAGGCAGCTCAATTGAGAAGTTGGTCAAAGTTAATCATTGTTGGGTCATTTTTCTTTAGCTGGGCATCTTCCTTTTGCCCCTTGGTTGCTTTTTTCTGATGTTGAGTGTCTAAACTCACCCTCGATCTTTTTTCTTTGGTGTCTAATGTCTAAACTCACCCCAAGTCATGTTTTTGTGATGTCAAATGTCTAAATTCACCCCTAGTCATTTTTATCTCATGTCAAGTGCTTAAAATCTCCCTGGGCATTTTTCTCCATTGTTGAGCTACTAAATTCATACAATGAACATTTTCTTCACTGTTGGTCGACTTAATTTGCCCCCTCGACATTTTTCTCCATTGTTGAATGATTAAATCCATCCACTCAACATTTCCTTCATTGCTGGTCTTGGACACAGTTTGGGAACTTAATGTTGGTCTAGCGACCACAAGCAATGCAAACCAAGCAGTAAACTCAAAGAACATAGAACAAAATATAAATTCTGCAAAGAATCCACGTTGATGAAACAGACAAGCCATAGGCCCACCATTTACAGATCAATAGAGGTATATGTGCATGTTAAGCCCAAGCTAGGAGGAACATTCATAGACATTGCAATGCAAGTTTTTTGTCCTTTCTATTAGATTTTCTCAAAGAATGGTAAACATATTCTGCACTCTAAAAGAATTTCTACAGGAAACTAATCATCAGAAAACTTAAAGCTACTCAAAATTGCACTCTGAGGTATATGTACATGTTAAGATCATGTTAGGAGGAAGATTCACAGAGATTGCAGTATGAATTTTTGTCCCTTTTGTTATTTTTTCTCAAAGCATGGTAAACAAATTCTGCACTCTAAAAGAATTCCTACAGGGAACTAAACAATGGAAAACTTAAAGCTTCTAAAAACTGCTAGATTCTATAAACATGCAATGTAGAAATATATAATGGAAACACAATAAATTGACTGTCAAAACCTGTTGTTGCTTTTCATTATTTGTGAAAATGAAAACAATGAACTGCTAATTGTTAAACTAAAAACTGAATGGATAAAACCTATACCCCTGCCTTCTCCTTTATAAATGAGAAGGTACAATGTATCTAGACATCACCTAAAGGCATTTGGAAAGATATGGATCCCAATTCCTTCACAAGATACGTGGCATCATCACCTAACTCCTCATGTAGTCCTCCCTCTTTCTCTTGAAACCTGCTGAATATATTTTTGTCATAAGTCATATGTCTAGAAGCTCCCCTTTCCACATACCATCCATCACCTAAAACTGTGTTTTTGGAAAGACATGGCATCATGGCGAACGTAGTATCAAGCTTGGAAATCAACTTGTTCGTGGAGATTTTGCATTTCTTGCAAACTCTTGTTGCTACTTCTTGCCCTTCCCCTTCTCCTTCTTCCTCTCAAGACACTAAAAAGCATAATTACAATACTTTCCACACCTGAAGCATTAGATATGACTCAAGTCTTTCTTCCCTTGACATGAATAATTTGATTCATCCAACTTGCTCTTCTGACTCCCCCCCACTCCCCCCAAGTCCTTTCTTACCTCCTCTCCCCACATTTTCAATGAGGGCTAGGGTACATCATCCTCGTCCTTGTAATTGGTTGAGACTTGTTGTTGTCTCATCTCCTCTTGAATGAACGCATCCCACAACTACTCGAATTTAGGGAACTTATCCGACCATAGATAACTTGGGAAAACTTGTGCCATTTTGGATTAATGCCATTCAGAGAAATTCGAGCGATCTCATTATCCTCAACTGTGTCCCCAACTACTACAATTTGAACTCTCAACTTTGTTATCATCATGAGATAGCTTGTCACTATATCTATCTTGTTCATGTGGGTAACACTGAGCTTGTTCTTTTAAGAGCATCTTCTTGTATATGTTCACACATTGATGCACGGTTCCCATGGCATCATACATCTCTTTGGTAGACTTCTTCCTGGCGATATGAGGGATTAGGTGATCCTTAACTAAATCCAATAGGATTCACTTCACTACCACTACCTTCTTGTTGCGTTCTGTTAGATCTTTGGGATTTGTAGGTGACACAACCACCTTCTCCACAAGGTACCATAAGCCTGCCATTTCTAGGAGGTTCTACAATCTCAACTTCCACGAAAAAAATTTGGAGGCTCCCCCCAACAAGTGACTCTCTTTCACACTGGGAATGTCCATTACTATAGTGCCACTGAATAAGCTTCAATTTCCACTCACTAGATCAACTAGTGTTTCACACCCTATAACCCTTCTCAGGTCCACGCGCTGATCACTAGCATAGATTTGCTTTTGTGATTGATGCTTGAACATATTTCCCACTGAAACCCTCTAACACTATTCTAGATAGATTTCCTCTCCATGCCAATGTTATTCAGAATTGGACCGATCGACCCCAAAAATGTAAACTGGACCAAAATCGGAAAAAAGTCAACCAAAAAATGTTAAATAAAAAATACATAAAATATTTAAATTTTGAAAAAAAACCATATATATTCATGTGCATCCATACGAATCCAAACCATTTATACACAAATATGCAAAGTTTCTCATTTATATAGAAAGTAAGAGTGCATATAACCAAAATAATGTCGAGTGCAATCCATCTCTGAACCAAAATACATCAACAAAGAGGCTCTAAATGGCCTCTAGAATCCAAAACAAATCATGCTACTACAAATAACTACATATCATCAAAATCATTACCTATATTAGGATCCTCATCATCGGTGTCACTGTCTAAGCATTAAAATAAGATAGAAAAAGATTAACATGCATAATAAGTAATTTTACTTGAGTGAAGGGTACATTTTTACTAGGGTCATGATAGAAGAGTTCAAAAATCAATGCCACCAACATTGAGGTTCATAGAGGGCTTGGTGCTCTTGATTAGAATCTAGTGGAAACGTTGCAATCATGTCAATCTTGAAATCCTAAAAACTGTTAACTATGTTGAATTTTGAATGGGACCTAAAATTCTACTTTCTCCATATGAAGTCCAATGAAGTTGGAACCACTCACAAACATCTTAATGTTAAAAATTTAAATAAAAGGATGAAAATGAAAGATAAAGGAGAATGTAATGGGCACGGGGGGAGGAGCGGGGGGGGCTCTTTAAATAGGTTTTAGTAGGCCCTAGGGTTAGGTTTTAAGAATCCCCCCTTAATTTATGTTTTTTTTCTAAAAACAATTCAAATTGGTGGGTCCCTAGTCTCCCCGTATGAATATGTATGTAATTGAATGGTTTGGTACTGAATCGACCTAAACCGGTTTGAGTCACTTGTTTGGAGCGATTTTGGTCCCAATTTGGTCGAACTAGCTGGTTCTGCCAGATCTAGTTCAGTTTCGATAGCATTGCTCCATACATAGAATTTGGAAGATTCGGTTTGATACCATGCTAGATTTTCTTAACCATGGTAAACAAATTCTCCACTCTAAAAGAACATCTATAGGAAACTAAATACCAGAAACTTAAAGCCACTCAAAATTGCACTCTACAATTAATGCTAGAATCTATCAACACATATCGTAAAAAATATATAATGGAAACACAATAGATTGATTATCGAAACTTGTTACTTCTTTTCATTACTTCTAAAAATGAAAGTTTGCTATAGGAAAACAACTATAAATTGTTGAATGGAAAAGTGAATGAATAAAACCTATACCCCCACCTTCTCCTTTATATATGAGAAGGTACAATGAATTTGGACACATACACAGCAACACCTTAATTGGAAATATTAAACCCTAATCCTAAAGAACCTTCCTTGCATGGATAGATGAGCCTAAGTGAAGTGCACCTCTATCAGAGATGATTTGAGGCATGCAAGAATGCATCCTCCTAGAGATTTGTGCCCTAAGTCAGATTAGAATCCACATGCATGAGTTCCTTGCTTAACTAGGAAACTATGTCCTCTAATTGTGCATACAAATACTAACTAAAGGAAAACCATAAATATAATTGAATTGCAAAATATAAAAGGCATTTAAACTAGAACTAAATTGATGATGATGCATGCATGCTTTTGACAGGTATGCACCCTTTATCTCTCTCTCCATAAATGATCCTACACCATCATTACTACTGTATGGAATTGCTAAAGGAGGGTTGTATAGAGCTGTTGTATTGTTGTACATAACTTTGTTGGAGGAGGGTTGCCTCATTGCAATACAAACATGCACACTTCACACATGTATTTTCTATATGCACAAGGTCTCCACTACTTGATGCTCCCATTAATGGCACTCTGTTGTACACTTTTTTAGGTAATAAAAATTCAACACCTTCAATGGTCTAGGCACTACCAAGATTGGAATTTTTAATCTACCACGTGTAAGAAGTGGGGAGCATGTTTCTAATTGGGAGCTCGTTATTCTATGGATAAGTAACTTCTCTTGTGAATTATAGAAAATCTATTTCTTACAACACAATGGAGGAGAATGGTTCAAAAAGTGGGCATGCAAGGTTTGTTCATCTAGGGGATTTTCTTAGCAGTCCCGTGTTTGAGGGTGAAATTGGTTTTTTTTTTTCTTGTGGGAAATAAGACAAGGTTCCAAAAGGTTGGTTTAGGCATGGCTAGGGTTCCTTTTTTGATCACAACAATCACTACATTTTCTCTCATTATATTTCTTATTTCACTCATTTCACTCATCTTTGCTAGGGTTTTGAGTGGGTTGTTTGCTAGTTGTTGAGGAGTAGATTTGTGAGACCTTGGAAGGGAGATTGAAGGCTGCAATAATTACATTCAACCACCATTGGAGAGTTGAATATGTAGGCTCTAAAGCCCACTCTTATTTGTTTTTAAATTTTTTTCCATGTGTTATACAATAGTTTATTTACTACGTTGAATGCTTGAATGTTCTCTTCTCCTACTCTTTCCTATTTATCCTTCTCCATCATTCTGTTGCAAGAAGAAATTTATTCTCAAGATTCAACAAGCATGGTGGGTATGTCAATGTGGTTTATCCTTTTGGTTCCATTTGTTTATTATGATGGTTGTGTTGTGAAGCCAAAATACCAATGATGATGAGGAAGAACTAGAAGTAGGTAGCACATACCATGTGGAGGAGGAAGAAATGGAAAGGGGGTGATGATCATGAAACTAACAATGATGATGGACAAAAACCCAAAGAGAGTTCAACACCCTTGTGAAAGTATGCGACAAAGCTTGGGGGAGGGGAAGGGGGTGGAAAAACAAAGTTTATATGTTCCCATTGTCATATAACTTACACAGGTTCACATACCCATGTGAGAAAGCATCTTTGTGGGATTATGCCATGCGATGGAGGTAAGACTATAGGAGTCAAAACCTATTACAAAGTGTCAACCAAAGATAGAAACGACAACAAGAAAGAAGTGGAGGCCGCACAAAACAAATCCAAAAAGTCAATGGTTGAATCTAAGAGTCAAACCTCATGCTCACATGGAATGTTCGGTGTTCCACCCCCTGATTCTAGTAATTATCTCCTATGCATTCGAGGCATAGAACAATATCATATTTCCATGACCAAGGTTGTAGGGTTGACGTGGATGCAAGTTGTTTTAGGTTTCTTCATGCATGTGGTGTACCATTCAATGTTCTTTGCTCACCCCATTTTTCTTAGTAGATACTAGATCTATTTTATTTTTCTTGTTTAGAAGTAGTATTTATAACTTAGTACTTTGTCTTTATTATGGTCTATTTTGTAAACATTATATGACAATTTAAGTTTGAATTTTGAACTTTGAACTTACCTTTGAACCATTGAATGCATCTTACAACTCTTTGGTAATGAATATGATGCTCTATTTTGTTCCGTGCTTGATTTTATTTGTTACAATTTGTTGATGACAAATTTGATATGTTGAAACTTGAAGGTTGATGTTGTGGTTGATGATTGATCATTTGTTGACAATGTTATAGGTTATAACTACTGGATGATTGATGTTATATGTGTACTTAATAGTTTATGCTTTAATGATCATCATTAATCTAATAGTTAAATATATGTTTTCATGTTTTCTACAACTAATTCAACATTCTACATGTTTTTTTGAATATATATGCCTCAATATATATTAAAATATGTATTATATAAAAACGCTCTCGAAACTTTTTGCTCTCGGAAACTTTTTGAAAATTGCACTTATTGCTCTCACTCTCCGCTCCTAACAACCTTGGTCTAGGCACTATGAAGATTGGGATTTTCAATCTACCACTTGGAAGGAGTAGAGAGCATGTTTGTGATTGCGAGCACATTACTCTATGGATAAGTAACTTCACTTGTGAATTAAGGAAAATTTGTTTCTTATGGCATAATGGAGGTAAAGGGATCAAAAAGTGGGCACACAAGATTTCCTCATTGAGGGGATTTTCTCTAGGGTGACAATGAATATGGAGTGGGTATTGTTACACCTCATATTGTATAAGGTTCCACATTGTGATTTTCATCACATTGATGGATATTTGCAACTAGTACCTTGGAGCATTGGACCAACTTGGTGGGATGCATCTTCATGGAGCCCCATCTCTTCATGGCATTAGATTATTTGATGGAGTTATTTGGTTGGGGGAGTCTCACTTCTCCTTGGTTGGATGATTATGCTTGCTAGTTTGGTGGTATTTTCACACGTGCTTGCTTTGTTGATCACCCTTTGGTTGCACTTTTGATGGTTATAGAGAATGTTATGTTATTATGGTGTGGTTTTGGTATACTTGTTTATCTTGGAGGTGCTACATCTTGTCCTTGAATTATGGTTCTAGCTCCCCAAGGGGTTAAATGATGGTGTTAGGAGGTAAGATGTTTTATGATGTTGTTGGAGCTTCCTAGTGACTTTTACATGGTGATGTGTTATTTGTGTCACTAGGGAGGGGGTGTTCTACATGGTTCTCTTGTGTTGGATGTGTGGTGGGGACATACTTGATGATTAGAAGGGTTAACATTTTCTATTTCCCCTTTATCTTGTGATGTTGATGTGGTTGGATGTGTGTTGTGGTAGGGAACTTTTCCTTGGTGGGATTTCCCTACGTGAAATGACTCAACATTGTAACATTTGCTAGACATCACCTAGGTGGAAATGTGTTTGATGATGCTAGTACCCTTGTGGATGTACCTTTTCCTAAGATTGAGTTAGATGGGGGGTGGTACTACATACTAGAGCTTTGGTGATCAAGACCGTTTCTAAGGTTTGAAGAGGTATTAACCATGTTATAGGACCTTTGGTTGTGTGACCTAGGTTCAAGCCTAGGTCAAGCTTATATTTTATCATTGTGTTGCTATCATGGTAGGGGCTTTGCTAGGAGATACAACTTATTTGCATAGTACAAAACTTGTTGGAGAGCATCCCCCTTTATTGGGACACGTATTCATGTTATTGTAATTAGTTGGTGACTATTATGAGGTTGGACTATGGTTTTATTAGAGCATTAACCTTTATGCAAACATGTTGAGGTTGGTTTAACCATTTGGCAATTAATTTAATCCATTTTTTTAAAATCTAGATTAAGGTTAATTGCTTGAGTGCCCTACTTCACTTGGAATCTATTCACATTTGGAGGGGTTTGATGGGAGGAGACTGAGTGATTTTGATGAAGTGCTCCTCTCTTGGGATTAATTTTCAAGGCATGCATGGTTACTTTATTATTGTTGGAGAGGTTGGCACACTTATCTAGGGTGCACCTCTCCTAGGTGCTCTTGTCATTATTAGATGGATGTTTCATCTACACTTGGCATATTTTGACCTCTATTGGAGAGCACCCTCACCTCTTTGACTTGGTACTTATATTATTTTATTGGAGGTGGTTATGGTCTAGTTTTATTGAGGAACATGTGGTCTATTTGGAGGTCCACACTTGTGTCACTTTGTATGTTCTTACCTAGTCTTATTTCTATTTTGGGAGCATTATCTTCAAGGGCGCACATGTTGAGATAGTCCACTTACTATTGGAGATATGTCATATATTTTCCTTCTTATTTTTGGATGAGGGCGAGTTCTATTGAAGAGGCTATAGTGTCTACATAACTTGGCATGGTCAACCATGGATTCAGGAAGGATCTAACTCCATTTTTATATTATTTCTTTGACTTGTCATTGAGTTAGTTAGCAAATAATATTTTTTATCGTAAAAGAGAAGAGACTCCCTCTATAAATAGTTTCTTTCTCTCCTTTGCAATGGTTGTTGAAAATTTGGGGATTGAGGAACCCTCCCTTGGACTACATTTGTACAACATATGCTTGGAGATTTATGGAATATTGGATGTATAACATCTTTTGTATGTGAGGTTTCTTATTTGCATATTTTGATATGTTGTTTATTGTTGTAGGAAACCCTTGCAATTTGTTTTGAAGGCCTTGCAATGAACAATGTGTCATTTGGATAATGTAATGTGAGGATATAATCACCTTGTGCCTCCAGTGTATAGCCTTAGCAATCTTATGTTTAGGTAAGCCTCCCTTGAGTTGGAAAATATCCAACTGAAAGTGAGAGGAAGAGATACTATTATGAGAGCGGGTATCCTACCTGAGTTGCACATGGCTAGCTCCTTGTTGCTTGGGGCTGTACATCATATGGGGTTGCTAGATTTTGTTGTAACAAGGATAAGAAATGGTGCAATCCAAAGCAAATATTCACTTGATACAA
The DNA here is from genome assembly GCA_009831015.1 of Picea engelmannii. Taxonomy (NCBI): domain Eukaryota; kingdom Viridiplantae; phylum Streptophyta; class Pinopsida; order Pinales; family Pinaceae; genus Picea; species Picea engelmannii. The sequence continues at coordinate 454,143 of ML794515.1, forward strand.
TAAAAAAATATAGTATATTAAATCACTTGAATCAAATGCCATTCACTTAGAGCCATGTTGGTTTTAGTTCATGGGGGAATGGGGTCCTATGATCGTGTATGAACCATGAGCAGAGAAATTCAAGTTATTGAAATATCTTTCCTCTACACTAAAACATGTCGTAGAGGACATTTTAATAGATTACCAAATGAGCTTGGAGGCAAAGAAGATCCAATAGAGTTGAAAGAAAAGGACAACTGGGAGGGTGATGAAAGAGGAAAAGCAAACATTTTTTACAAGCAAGAAAATATTTTTATCTGCTTAGAAACTCAAACCCGTTTCTAAATTCTCCGAGGGAAATGATTTTTGATATTTTGAGGGTCTAGTTTTATTAGATCTCTTTCGTTGTTGCATGACAATGTGCGTTGTTTGTTCTAGTGATGGATTTTAAGCTGATTTTGATCGTTATCTTGTAATATTTTCTTTTTTGTTAAATAAATTTTATCTCCACAAGAAGACCCATTTTTAAATTCTAATTCTTTGTACGTCTTGTTTTGATGTTTACAATGCTTTGGGGAGGAAAGTAGATCTTGCTAATAAATTATGTCTTTACAGAAAGACCCATTTTAAAATTCTATTGCTTTTTAAATTTTGCTTGGATATTTATGTTGTTTCCAAAAGGAGAGAACATTTGTTCAATTTACTCTTCATGATTCAATATCTATGTATTACATTTCTCTTTTGATGACATCAAATGACTCAATGAGAAATCTACAGTTTATTGTTCTGGTTTCTAAACTTTTATCTTATGTGTATTGAATATTATAATTTCTTGTGTGTTTGATCATCATTGATGTAATAACTAGTTGTATCAATATTTTTTAATCTTCTAAAATATTTTGATCTTTATGTCCATAGTTCATTTTATTTTCTGTGTGTATAAAACATGTCACCCTTGTTGTGTTTTGGGGGCGACATATCCTCTTTTTGATACTCATATCCATGTGTCCTGTGCGTCTCAGGTCCCAATGCCATGTGCATTAGGTGTCATCAAAAGAATATCAATACACATTGTTTTGCATTGTTACCTACAAGCATGCACCTCCATTGGTGCAATGATTATCAACTTCAACCATCACTATGCAAACGACATGTATACATTTGTATGTAATGACCTGAGGTTGTGATGAGAACAATGAAAACAAGAGAGCAAGAGTGAAGCACCTTGCCTATTGCTTGAAAATCTATTTTGGTTTGGATGGGTTGTTGATATAGTAGTTGGGTTTAATACTTTGACATTCAGAGTACCATATTCAATTCACAATTTACTTGGATACAATCCCAAATGCACAAAAGTATTATCGCTGACAACCACCCATGTATGGATTCATAAACATATCTAACATTGCTCAGCCATTATGTTGCTAATAACAAGCATGGAGTTGGGTGCTTTTGTTCATTAATTGGTTACATTGTGAATGGGTAGATTTACAATTGGTTTAAGTGTTGTATAAGAACATTTAAATAGTAGAGTATACATTTGACTGGAAAACATATTTGGACTATTGGGTTGAATTTGCTTAAATTGAGTTATGCTTATTTAATTGGATTTACAAGCTAGTGAATTGAGTAGTGGACCCAAATGAAAAGCATAGCCTTCTATTCATGGTTATGAATATGAATTCACATTTTGAATTTTGATCTCAATGTGATTGTGATTATAGAGACAATCAATTATTTTAATTCTGCAAAAGATCCATGTTGGCGATACAGATGGACCATAGGATTATCGTTTACAAATCATATTATTATTAGAGCAGTTAAATTCATGACCTAGAAGAAGCTGCTAACACTTTGAGGAGAAAGAAAGACCCAACATGGGTAAAGCACTGAAAAGAGAAAGGTTGGAGGACCTAGGGTTCATCAATGTGTAGATCCAAAAGGAGGATCGACACTTGAAGGAGAAAATATAGAGGTTTGACTAGAGGATAACAGATCTGGAAAAGGACCATGAGAGATCTACAAAATTGTTGTCTTTGTTGAACACTTGGTTGGATGCTAGGTCTCTCTCATCATTATTATGGTAGATTGGTGAATGAGACATTCATCTCTTTCAATTTCAAATGGAGATGCATTGGCCAAGCTACATGTAGTTGTACAAGAGACCAAGGAAATACAAGCACCTTCCATTACTACTATGGAAGCTAACACAGTGACCTAGACAAGCATGCTAAACTCACCCTCCAAGGACCCTTCTCAATTTGTTTTGAAAGCGCCCTTTGGTCATTTTGAAAAGCATACTAGAGGCATATGTTCAAAGCTATTAGGAAAAATAAGCCACAATGGCAAGGGGTAGGCAAGAGACTCTTGTGATCAAATTTTGAATTAAGCTTATGTAGTATAACAAATTTAAATATCGTGTACAAAGTTGATCAAAGTGTCAACCCCGAGTGGCAGGAGACTCTTGTGATCAATTTTTGAATTAAGCTTATGTAGTATAACAAATTTAAAAATCTTGTAGAAAGTTGATCAAAGTGTCAACCCCTAACCGAGTCAACTTGGTCCTTTGCTTGGTTTGGGGGACTAGTTTGGTATTGAACCAATCAAGTTAAGGCATGAATCAACTGATTTGGTACCAAACCAATCCAACTTGGTTGAGTCCGTACCTTCTCAGACGAGTTGGTCAAGGACCCCACCATGGTGCACTATTCATGGAAAATTCAATTTAAAAAAAAAAAACCTAAAACCTAATTCTAGCAACCTCAACCCTACCAGGCATGGCACATGCAAGCACTATCTATGCAACTCATGCTTCTACTAGTACTACCAATGCAATTGCATATGTCCCTAAGGAGTCTAGAGAGTTCGAGGACTCTAAATTAGAGGATGATTTTGTAGCTTATGCTGAGGATACCATTTGTAGCAATGGTGATGAGTTTGATGATTGATCATTGTTAAGAACCAAACATCAATATAGCATGAAAAAACCTCAGGAAAAGTACTCAACGCCTTGAAACTGAGATAATTTCAGATAATAAGTGTCTTCGAGGGGGCAACCTCCTTTTACCCCACTTAAAATGTTCAAGTACAAGATGATTCAAAATGAAAATGTCTCCTTGGTATATATAGGAGACTAGGAGGTATAATTACAAATAATGGCCTAAAGCCGATATAATTAAAATAACATTACTAATCTAAATTACAACTAATGGCCTAAAGCCGACATAAATAAAATAGCATTACTAATCTAATATGCCCCAATTAAGGGGCAATGAGCCAACATTAGGGCTTAACATGCCCCTCCCCTTGAGACAAGTGTTGTCCACAATGCTTGAGTAACTCTGGATGCTTATGTATAAAAGACTCATCTTCCCAAGTGGAATCTTCAGCCAGTAGTTTCCTCCATTTAATGAGATACTCTAAAATGGATCTATTCCTTAGCTGGCGAATTCTTGTGTCCGTGATGGCTTTAGGCTCCAATATGATTTTTCCTTCCTCGTCAAGTTCTGGCAATATAGTTTGAACTGGGATATTGTCACCTATAACCTTCTTTAAGCATGAAACTTGGAAAACTGGGTGTACTCGTGAAGATGCAGGCAGCTCCAATTTGTATGCCATAGTACCAATCTTTTGCAACACCTTATAAGGCCCATAGTACTTTGGTGATAATTTATTATCCTTCTTGGCTTGCTTGAGGGACATCTGTTT
>ML794516.1:2108-40871 GCA_009831015.1 Picea engelmannii
TCATAGGGTTGTCTTCTTTGCCAACATAGATTCATGCATAGTTTCTAAATGGTAATTTTCTACCTGTATCTTGTTCAACTCGACCACTTAATCCAGAGGGATTGGCTAGAGCTTGGGTGTCGACATTCATCTATTTAATGTAGTCTCATAGCTCTTCTATGGGTTTCTCTCACTGCTACATTAGAGCTCATAGTGTGCAGGCAGAAGATGTTATGATTATGACTTGTTCTCATGTACTAGCTGGGCAGAATGTTGAAGGTGAATCAAATCTTGAAGAACAAGATGAAGCATAGCTTCAAGAAGAAGATATTTGTTTATTCATAAAAAACGAACAACAATCTGTCAATGATGCAGATTGCTCAAAATATGTATCAGAATTGTTGAGTGAATGTGTGCTTCCTGTTCTGCATCATTTGGCTGAATTCAAAGACCATCCTTATGAATAAATTGTTGTCATAAATGATGATGAAGCTTTGAACTTAAATGAAATGGAGATGCAATCTCCCACTTGTCTTGAGAGTGAAAGGCGAGATAGCATGGATGTTGAAGTGACTGAAGCTAAAGTGTGCACTGAAGGTTGCAAATAAGTTCTGTCTTTTCATTGTCGTAAATTTATTTTGAAGAAAATGTTAATCAAGCAGGAAGAAATTTCCATGTATGTTGTCACTAGCTGACACCTATATGACTTACTCCTCCTTTGGGCTTGGAATGACTATTAGGTCTTGATATTGATTTTTTATTTTTTTTAAATATCTACACAAAGGTGGCAATTGTGACGTGTTTCACTCTCTTCCTGTCGCTATTGCCACGTCCAAGACGTCTCTCTTTCCACCTCCAAGATTGTTGCTCTCATAGCAACCACGTCGGAGCTAGTAACTCTTGGCCGTCGATGTTGCCACCTGATAGATGTCGTTCTTGCGACGTCCAAGAGTGTCACTCCCATAGCAACCACGTTGGAGATAATACCTTGTTCCTTCAGTCTTTCCACCTTCATAACGTCTCTCTTTCCACCTTTGAAACGTCTCTTTTGCCACCTTTGAAACGTCTCTCTTGCCATGTCTAAAACGTCTCACTTTCCACGTTTGAAACGTCTCACTTGCCACCTTTGAAATGTCTCACTTGCCACGTCTGAAACGTCGATCTTGCCACGTTTGCAACATCTCTCTTGCCATGTTTGCAACGTCTCTCTTGCCACGTTTGAAATGGCGGTCTTGCCACATTTGCAACGTCTCTCTTGCCACGTTTGAAACATCGCAATATAGACGAAAACTAGGTTGTCGGAAAAACGACGTCATGTGAAACGACGTTTGAGGGGGTCTGAGGTTTGTCGGTCTTCCGACAATAGAAAGTGGCAATTGTGTCGAACGCGCCGTCGGAATTTGACCCAAATGCAGTAGTGTATGCGGTAGCTGAGATAGATCAGATAGCCATCCTTCAAGAATCTTGCATAATTTGAGTATACATATTCAGTGCATTAAGTTAGCAGAAGTACAATATGATAGATTAATAAGTTGTAGTAGTACTTGATGATAGTACAGTGACATATGAGTCAAAATTATGCACAGTTGTGTAGCAGAGTCTTGAACAGTATGGACATATATGGATGTGAAATCATATTTTTTGAATGGGGAACTTGAAGAAGAAGTCTGCTTCAAACAACTAGAAGGATTTCAGTTGTCAGATATTGCAGATTACGTGTGCAAATTGAAGGAGGTCTTGTATGGTCTAAAACAGGATCCTAGAGCATGGTACTCTACACTAGATAAATATTTACAGTAGGCAGGGTTCAGAAAAGGAAGTACATACATCAACATCTACATCAAGATACGTCAAAGCAACCAAGGAATGTTTTTCTCAAACTAAGTATATTAGAGAAATCCTAAATAGGTTTTGAATGGAAGATTGCAAAACAGTTACCACTCCTATGAAAACCAGTTGCAAGTTGAGAAAATATGATGATTCAAAGTCTACAGACCAGAGGAAATACAGGTCAATGATTGGTATCTTACTATATGTGACAACATCTAGACCAGATGTAATGCAGACAGTTGGACAAGTGGCATGATTTCAAGCAGCACCAAAGGAATCACATGTATTAGAAGTGAAGAGGATTTTCATATATCTCAAAGGAACATAAGAGTTTGGATTATGGTATCCAAAAGGAGAGGATCTATCACTTATTTCCTACATAGATGCAGATTGGGAAGGTTTCATTGATGACTGACGGAGCACTAGTGGAGCAACGTTCTACTTGGATGAGTGTTTAGTATTTTGGCTAAGAAAGAAACAATCATCAGTATATTTATCTACAACCGAAGCAGAGTATATTGCAGCATCAGGATGTTGTACTCAGGTTCTATGGATGAAACAAACTTTGAAAGATATACAGGTTGAGTATGATGAGTCCATTCCAATCTATTGTTATAATACAAGCGTCATCAGTATCTTAAAGAACCTGGTGATGCACTCCAAGATGAAGCACATTCCAATAAAGTATCACTTTCTACAGGAATAGGTTGCAGAGAAGAACATCAGAGTTGAATATGTGGGAAAAAAATAACAAGTGGCATGAATCTTTACAAAACCTCTTCCACTGTAATCCTTTGAGTATCTTCACCAGAGACTCGGAGTAATTTCTACTCCAAAATGAATGCTTTTGAATTCTTATCTTATATGTCTTAGAGGTACACGAGGAAGCACCATAAAGAGGACAGTTTAGGTTGGGAGATCAGTTTCAATGAAAGTTCAGTTTAGGGGAGTAGCCCCAGATGGAAGTAAACCTTTGCCATTGATGACAAAGGGGGAGAGATTTATCATATGCAACGTACTGAGGCATGGTTCTAGGGGGAGCGATGGTCATAGGGGGAGCATGAGTGATATGACTTCAATATTGTATGATATGACTTCAGTATTGTATTAGAGTGTTTCCATCAATTCCAAAGGGGCATATTGTTGATTAATTAGGTTGGTTGTCATTGATTTCAACCCTTGAAGAAATTTCGATAGCGAATTTCGGTAGCACAAAGGTTTGGGTAATGGACCCAAGTTTGTTTGATAGATAATGGTATGATTTTTTATATATTTGTAGGTAACACTATTCTATATGGATAGTTCATGTCATGCCATTTCCATTTTTATGTGGAACGTCACATAAATCCTCACGGTTAGAGAGTTATGGCCATGTGAAGTTGGAGAACTCTCATGAGTCATCTAGAAGCCCCAAAAGGTCAAGGTAGTCAAAGTGGTTGCAAAGAAGAAATTATTTAAATAATAAAGAGAAGTGATGAGTGTACTATAAGTCAAAGTGGATACAAAATAAATTATTTAAATAATAAAGTTAATGGAGAAATTACTAAATGGACAAGTGGTTAGAAGTGGGTTAGCCATAAAATAAGAAAATTGGTTTAAGAGTTTTTAGAAAGTAAATAATAAAGTGAAGTGATGAGTGTACTATAAGTCAAAGTGGATACAAAATAAATTATTTAAATAATAAATTTAATGGAGAAATTACTAAGTGGACAAGTGGTTAGAAGTGAGCTAACCCTAAAATAAGGAAAGTGGGTTAAGATGGTTAAAAGGTAACCCCTTGAGGAAGCTACATGAAAATATAAATAAGAGGCAAGGCTCTCTCATTTTAATCACACTTGAGAATATTGAATATCTACAAGTGACTGAGGTAACCAAAGGATATCTAAGGAGAATTTCATAGGGAAGGAGAAATAAAGAAGGCCGAAATTCAAGGGAGAATAAATTCTTTTGATGATTCTTTCTAAGGTATGTTATTTACAGGTCATCTCACCATTTTCACATTAACGTGTTTTTCTAGAATGATTCAGACCGTGAAATTGGGAGGTCGTTGAGGAAACATATCCAAGTAGCTATGATAAACCTTTCAACTTATGGATCGTTGTATTTTTGGATTTACACTGCTTGGAAAATAGGGTTTGTGGCTAGTCCTGAAACTAGTCTAAAACAGGTGTTTCGGGTAAAAACATCATAACTTATTCATAACATATCCAAATTCAATAAGACAAAATGTATTGGTTATATTACAATATTTAGTATTATTTTTACCATTTTTGTATCCATACAACAAATATTCTGTTTGGGGCATTCTCTACAACTTCACTCTCTAGAATAATCCAAAATTCAACAAGGTATGCCATTTTTGCTATAACTTCTTTTTTGAGAGGTTCCAAGTAGTGAAACCTGGAGGAATTGCATGAAATAAACTGAAGAACGTTATATATTATTTTAATATATTTATTCATTACAAGTACATAGTTATGATTATTTCAAGTTAGGATTGTTGACTAATCCAAAATTAGTCATGTGAGACTAAAGTAAATTTTGATGAAAATGCTAGTCTCTTGTTGTTAAAGTTAAGGAAGGTTTGCAGGTATGTGATAATATACACAAGGTCTATTACATAGTTACAAATCATATTTGGATGATGAAATTGATGAGGGATTTTGGTTGAGGTACATGTTGGGTACAAGGTTGAGACAAGTAGTTGATGACTTGGCACATACATGAGGTGTATAGTTGATGATGTTGGCACATTTTGATGAGTCATGGTTTATGTGTATTGGATGCATGATTGGTATGTATTTGGTGCATGGTTGATGCACTTGTTGATGGTACAGGTTGAGGTACACGTTGGTGCATGGTTGATGCACTTATTTATGGTATAGGTTGATTAGAAGTTGTTTGGACAGTTTATTATGACAGGTTATTTGTACAGGTTTGATGCATGGTTGATGCATTTGTTCATGGTACAGATTGAGGTATATGTTGGCACATTTTATTGGTGTAGGTTGTTACAGGTTGATTACAGGTTGATTGGTACATGTTTACATCAGTATATCTCATAGTGATAGTGTGACAATGGTTCCATCATTCTACTTTTATTTCAGGGTAGTTGGACTGGGCAAGGACAGGTGGTTGTAGCCACCTTTCGGATGTATCTATAGAACATAGGGGGTTGTAGCCTCCTTCTGGTTGTAGCCATAGAATTGGGGAGTTGGATCTTCCCTCAGGTTGTAACCTGAAAAACTAGGGGATTTTAGCCTCCTTCTGGTTGTAGCTAGAGAATTGGGGAGTTGGAGCTTCCTTCAGGTTGTAGCCTGAGAAAATAGGGGGTTGAAGCCTCCTTCCAGTTGCAGCTAGAAAACAATGGAAGTTGGTGCTTCCAATGAATGTAATTCTTAAATACATATAAGAAAAATCATTCTGTGGTTTTATCCCGCTTTGGGTTTCCATGTAAAAACAATGGTGTACTTTGTATGTGCATGATTGCTCATTTGTTCATTGTTTATTTACTCTGCAATTATTGGATGATAATGCTACATTGATATAACACTTGCATTTTTTGGTTAAAAAGGATTATTGTTCTGTTACTGATTCACCCCCCCTCTTAGTAATCCAACAGGATCTCTGACCCCTCAATAGAATTGGTGCTAGAAGGAGGGTCGTCGAATGAATGGCTAATAATATATCTGATAATATATTACACATATCCTATAGATTCAAAACAACCCACATGCATGGATAGTCATTCTCAAGACAACCCACATACATAGAGTACTCCCAAGATGAGTAACTCATCTCATCATGAGGAAGAAGCACACCTATTCCCTGAAATCCCTTATGATATTCCCCACGAGGAGTTGAATAATTTCAGAAGAATCACAAGAGCTTACACCCTGCAAATTGGAGCGTTACCTTTGGAGTGTTACCTTTAGCTCCTTTACTTCCTCATAGAAAACAAGTAAGCAGACTAGTTGTCAACACCCCTGACTAGGTTTTTGTTTACACGATAGAAGACCTGATAGATTTTTCCCTTATTGAGATCGAACAACCCCTTAATCTAATATCTGAAACACCAGCGGGTAACAACTCTGAACGTGATGATTTTGAATCTGACGAGGAAGGGTCTAACTCGGATCACCCATCTTCTGAATCAGAAGACATGGAGGATAATAATGATAACAATGAATAAAGGGGAAGTCAACCTCAAGATAATCAACCATGGTTGGCCAGAGATGCTCTGGAAATCCCAAGATGCATGCATAACCTACCCTGATATCCAGAAAAATTACTCCCAAAATTTGACCCTGAAACTTTAGGATCGCCTGAGGACCATATCAAGAAGTTCATATTAGATATAATATTGATGAACGTACAAAGTGAATATGTAGTATGTATGATTTTTCCCTATACCTTTGAGAATTCAACCTCGAATTGGTATTTTAAATGGCCATTTTGATCCATAACTAGCTAGATGAAGTTTCAAAAGGATTTCTTAGAAAAATTTGCAAAAGAAACCACCATGGGAGATTTAATGGATGAACTTTTCGCCGCCACTATGAGTCCAAAAGAGAAGGTTAAATATTTAAACCAAATTTTTACCACTATATTGAACAAATTTCAACCCAAAGCTAAACCTACATAGGAGTTTCAAATTGAAGTATATGCTTCTATCTCCATGCTCGTAAAAAGGGCACCCAAACATACCCTAGACGAAAAGTTCAAGGAAACTAAAATGATTGAATTCCAGATGAAAGGATGTAAAGAAGGTCATATCTCACTGATAAAAAAATAAACCCAACCTCTACTTAAGAGAGGAATTTTCTTAACCAGAACCCCAGTAAAACAAGCAAAACCAGGTCCTTATAAAGAAGGAGGAGATCTAGAAAACCTACAACGGATGATCAAAAAAATCTCCAACAAGATCGTAGATATGAAAAGGAGTGTTGGGGAGGGAAACCAAAATCAAAGACCTTATAAACCCTTTTTTAAAATAAATCCACCTTTCAAAGCTATAGAACTTCCCCGGGCTAACCTAAACATCGACTTAGGGATTGTAGCATATAACTCTTTCTGCACATACCACCAAGAGAATCATTCAGAAAGGGACTGCCCCCAATGGGTGCATGCTATGAATTTAATGGCTAATTGATTCCTAGATGAATGCTCCCTAATAAAACAACCCAGTGGCTCAGCAATAAACGCCATCGATCAAGAAAGTCAAGAGCCATTGAAAGAGACAACCATGTTGTTATGGGATTCCAACCACTTGATGCCTTTCAATGGCGTCATTGAAGCGCAAAAAATTCTCGCTGAAGTTCTAGTTGTATATACGCGAGGTAGAAGTCAACATGTCCAAACTAATCCCACCATTACTCAGTTATCTAGAGGGAATCAAGCGGTCGATCGTACAAAACTCCTATTTTCTTCTCAAAAGAATCCCACAAACATACACACAGGGATCTCCTAAGTTAGACTATAATGTGGTAAAATACTTGAAGAAGATGAAGGCTAATGTGTTTGTCATGGATATGTGTAGGATCTCTCAACAAAAGGATTTCTTGTTACAGGCCTTAAAATCAATAGAATCCCCTATGACAAGCACTAACCTAGGAGAGGTCCCATCTTCCACAGATTTAACAAATAAACCAAGTGCGAACATTTTCTCTTTAGACAAAAGAGGAAAGCATTTTGTTCCTCCTTTCCTTTTAATGTTTGAATTCTTTAACATAAACCTACATAATTGCCTAGTCGATTCAGGGGCATCTTCCAATGTCATGTCATTGTCAATCTGCAAGAAATTGAACACAACCCCACTCAAAAGTGATAAACACATTATACAACTAGATAGGACTCAGGTGAAGGTTATTGAGGAACTTAAAAATGTCATGATCATAATGGATACACACCCAAAATTTGTTCAATTAATTGACATAATCGTAGTAGACATCCCATAGGCCTATGGACAATTACTTAGCCGAGAATAGTCTAAGAAATTAAATGGATACTTTAGCACTGACGGGGATCACCTCTTATTTCCATTAAAGGGACATACAAACATGATTAGGATTGACATAGAAATATATCTCAAACGTACTGTGTTATAACCCTAATTTGCACTAGACATGCTTACCTGGCATCAGGCCATCTCAGATTCCTTCTTTGCCAAAACACTGCTGAACAACTCTTCTTAAAAACCCCTTTATAAAGGCCCACGTGCTCTGCTACATTACTGGACGTGTGTACACGCTAGCTGACCCAAGACATCCCACGTGTACCTACAAAAGCAAAAAAAAGGGAAAGTTGTCAATGAAACACATAGCTTTGGGTAAGTTAACTAAACCTTTCGGCCATGCATGGCCAAAAATTTGACCAAATACCTAGCTTCTTCTAACCTATAAAAGAAGGGGTAGGGGTCCAATTTTGAAGAGGAGAATCATAGTAAAGAAACTATACCTGATTGCACATTCCCTTTGTCCCAACCTTTAGCCATCCTTGTGCAAAGAGAAGTATAGAGCAAAGAAGTTGGAGGACAGTTGAAGAGGAGCCCAGGACCAGGTTTGTGGAGCAGTAGTTGGATTCATCATTGTAAGTTGATTTATTGAAGTTAATAATAAAGAAGTACTTTTCCTGTCCCACCATATGAGGTTTTCATGGTTTATTGCATACATGTTGATTAAATCTCTAACCCATTAATCTATAGATCAAATGCATGTGGAGTTCTTTGATTGTCTTGTGTGAATGCAGGTTAGCCTTGGGAGGAGAGCTACAGTTAAAGAGTGACCAAGCGTGAAGAAGGATCGATATCAAACGCCCAAAATAAGGTATGCTCACTTGATCTTCTTAACTATGTATTTGCTTAAGAATAATGGGGATTAGGTCTGGGATGACGGTAGGAAGTAGGAATCTTTAGGTCTTTTCTACATGCATGATAAAACCCTAAGTGATAGTCCGTAGAGGGATTTCCCACTCACAACATATTGTCATAGACTTAGAGACTCCAAACGAACCCCCGTCGAAAGATTTCCCTGTGTTAGGAAACTACTACAATTTTGATTTCGGCGATTTCACCTCTCTCTTGTCTGACGTACCTCTCACTCAAAACTACGAAATGACATTTCTAGTAAACCTGTTGGCATTCGTAGAAGAAATCATCTTCTGTTAAGATTATCCATCGAGGGTAGTAGACAAGGAAGATGAAAATGAGAAAATGGCTAGGCATGAAGAAGTTACTAATTTTTCCTCACAAGTTTGGACGCTCTACTTTGATGGTTATAAATTGCAATGGGTCGGGACCAGGATGTATCTTCATTGACCCAAAAGGAAAACAAAACTTCTTATCCTGTAGATTAGAATTTGAATGCACTAACAATGATGTTGAATATGAAGCTCTAGTCCAAGGACTAAAGAAGTTCATAGACTTAAACGTCAAAGAATTGAAAGTTTTTGGAGACTCGGAAATTATCGTTAGAAAAGTAAAGAATACCATTCATTTCAATTCACCTCACTTGAGGAACTACCAACAAGAAGTACATAGGATAATAGAAAATTTTGAGGCCTTCAATATTATTGTTGTTCCCAGGACAAAAAATACTCTTGCTGATTTTGTAGCCACCACAGCCTCAAGATTATCTCCTTTAGAAGACTATGAAGCTTCAAGGTTTGTAGTGGAACTGCTCCACAGACCGTCGATGCCTAACAACATTTCTAAATGGAAAATATTTGAAGGGGATGAAGAGATTGTAGATTTCCTAACGAAATAGGATAATTTTAAGGATTTGGCCATTGATGATGAAATATTCCAAGAACTACTCACATAATCAAATCTCCACGAACAGAAAAGGGGCATAGATCACCCCAATGAAAAACCAAAGTTTCACACAATACCAAAAGGAGTGGCCAATCTAGAGAACCTTTTCAACCTAAGAGAGAGGTTCAAAGGGATGAAAAATGAAAAAACAGGGAGCTCGTGCTCTATCTATGAAACTATAAACCTAGGCACCCCTGAGAACCCCAAGAAAGTCAACCTAGGGAAGGTAATATCCAAAGAAGACAAGAAGGCTTATCTTAAATTGTTTAAAGAATATCAAGATGTCTTTCCTTGGTCCTACCAAGAATTGAAAACGTATGATACTCGCATTATCCATTATACGATCCCATTAAAATATGGAATAAAACCCTTCCAACATAGGCTTAGAAAGTACCACCCATATTTGGAACCCCTAATGTATCAAGAGTTGAGAAAGTTATTAGATGTTAAGATTATCTTTCAGGTAAGACATTATGCATGGGTAACCAATCTGGTGCTTGTTAGAAATACGTCTAGGGAAATACATTTGTGTGTGTATTTTAGAAACCTTAACAGAGCATTAGAAAAAGATAACTACCCAGTACCACCCATGGAACAACTCTTGCATACAATATTTGGATCTGAAATTTTTTCACTCCTAGACGATTTTTCGGGACATAACCGGGTCCTGGTTTCAGAAGATGATCGATTAAAAACTACCTTCCAAACCAAGTGGGAGACCTTTTATTATAAACACATGCCTTTTGGTTTGATCAATGCAGGGGAAAATTTTCAGAGGGAAATGGATGTAGCTTTTCTAGGATTGATTAACAAATGTGTGGTAGTCTATTTAGATGTTGTAACGATATACTCAAAAAATAAGGAAGACCACATTCAACACTTAACTCAGATATTTGAAAGGTGTAGGAAGTATGGAATATCTTTGAACCATAAGAAGACCATCTCTAGTGTAGAGGAAGGAAAATTGTTAGGTCATATCATATCTCAGGAAGGAATCAACATCGACCTTGAGCGGATCAAAGCGATAGCTCAACTCCCTTTTCCTCACAATAAAAAGGCCATGCAATCTTTTTTTGGGAAAATCAACTTTGTGAGAAAATTTACTCCTGACTTCACTGAAATTGTTAAACATTTACAAAAAATGATTCGCAAAGATGCAGAGTTTAATTGGGATGAAGAAAGGAGAGGAGCTTTCAATAACATCAAAATGGCTATCTCTCAAGCACCAGTGTTGTGAAGCCCTAACTTTAGCAAATAGTTTTTCCTTTATACCTTTGCTTTTGACCAATCCTTGGTTGCAATACTTACCCAAAAGAATGATGAGAACAATGAAGCACCGATATTTTATGAGCACCAACCTCCAAGGAGATGAACTAAACTGCCCTACTATAAACAAACAAGATTACACAATATATAAAGCAGTCAATAATTTCAGATCCTATATCCTAAAGAATCACACTAAGGTCATAGTACCACATCCAACAGTATGATCTTTGTTCACTCAATAGGAGATGAGAGAAAGGAGGGGAAATTGGATGGCAATCATTCAAGAATTTGAACTAGACATAAAACCTGCCAAAAGAGTCAAAGGACAAGGATCGTGTAAACTAGTTTTTGAGGCCCAAGATCTGATCAACACGGAAGACCTCAGTTAGGAAAATGAACTATCGTTATGGTGCAGAGAAGACTTATATGTACCTCCCAGGAAAGAATCCTAGTATGGAAACTTTTCTTATCTCCTGCATCATGGAACTTGTCTAGAAAACATAAACCCTAGAGAAAGGAGAGCCCTCAGGTTAAAATCCGCCCAATATTGCCTCATAAATTCCATATTTTTCTATGTACGCTACGATGGAGTACTCCTTAGATGTATTGAACATAATGATGCAGAAAAGGTACTCAAAGAACTCCATGATGGCTCGACAAGAGGACATTTTGTAGGAGAAACCATGGCTCACAAAATATTAAGGGTTGGTTATCATTGGCCCACTTTGTTCAGATATTCTTATGCTTATGTCAGGAAATGTAAATATTTTCAAATGAGATCTGGTAGGGAAAAGAGACCAGTCATTCCACTCCAGTCAGTGACCATATCCAGACCTTTTTGTTATAACCCTAAATTGCACCACACATGCTTACCTGGCATCAGGCGAACTCATATCCCTTCATTACCAAAACATCTACTGAACAACTCTTTGGAAATCCTCTTGTGTCAAGGCCCACGCGCCCTAACCCATTACTGCACACGTGTGCATGCTGGCTGGCTCACTACAGCCCGCGTGTACCTAACAAAGCACGAAAAAAGGAAAGTTGCCAATGGAACAAAAATCTATGGGTCAGTTAAATGAAACTCCCGGCCATGCATGGCCGAGGATTCATCCAAAACCCTAGCTCCTTCTAGCCTATAAAAGAAGGGGTAGGGGTACCATTTGGAGGAGGAAAAAATATAGCGAAGAAACTCTGCCCATTTACGTAATCCATTGTCCCAACCCTTTAGCCTTTCCTCATGCCAAAGGAGATTTAACGCAAAGCAGTTGAAGGACAGAAGAAGAGGAGCCCAGGATCAGGTTCAAGGAGTGGTGGCCGGTCTCAGCTTTGATTGTAATTTGATTCATTTTCAGTAATAAAAAGAATACTTTTCCCGTCCCAATGCATGAATTGTCTATGGTTTGGTTAATTTATGCTTGATTTCTAACCCTTGAGTAGATAAGTAGCATGCATGCATAGTTGTTGTTTGTCTTGAGTGCAGATCATCTGTGGAAGGAGCAGTGCAAGCAAGTAATCGAAGAGAAACGGAGGATCTACATCGAATGTCGGTAATAAGGTTAGTGGTCCTTTTCCATGCATTTATTGTGAAAGAGGGGTTTAAGTCTTGGGTTGTAGGTAAAAAAGTAATTTCTTTTCGGTCAAAATATGCATGCAAGTCTGACCCTAGTTTGTTAGTCCGTAGGGTGTTTTTCCCAACAACAGAATTGGCGACCGTACTGGGTAGAATACTCTTTAGGGTTTCTGGATTTATTTGAGTTTTTTGGGTAGTTTACGGATTAGGTTTTTTGTTATTCTTTGCCTGTCTTTTTATGTAAGGTCTGAGCTAGCAGGGAGTCTAGTTTTCCATACCATTTTTCCCTGACTTTTGCTTGACGGTAGTTGTCGGGACACACAGAGGTACACGCGGCCTGCAGAAGGCCTGCACGCGTGTACCTGCGCCCTATCCTCTTGCAGCCCACGTGTGAATGCTAGCTGTAGAGATAGAAGTAGCGTGTAGGAGTTCAAAGAGCTTTAGAGGAAGTCCTCCTCTTCCCTGTCAGAATTATACATTCTCAAGGGGTTTTCTGGAATCCTGTCTGAATCTTGCTGGTTCACAGTCCTATCTCAGATTTCTTTTTTCTCCTTATTATTCCTTGCATTATTTTTCTTTTCTGTTAGAAAGAGCATCCAAGCCTTCAAGGGACCCTGGTTGTTAATACCAGAGGCCTCTTCCTGGGTTGGACTGCCTGTTTTCATTTTTGTCATAGAATTTAGACATACATGTGGCCTGTACAAGGTTAGCCCATGTGTACATGCTTCCTGTCTCTGCTCAGCACGCATTTGCACGCGTGTTGTTTTAGTGAAAGTCGCGTGCTTGACAGGCTACTTTTTGTTCAGGGTGGGGCAGTCATCCCCTCCTTTGATGAGAAGTATTCCTCTCAGGTGTTTGATTCTAGGTTTGAACAGTCAGTAGGTTAGGTCATCTTACCCTTACCCTGTTTTTTCTCAGTTAATATTTGACAGAAAATAAAATAAAAATTATGGTTTTTAGACAAGCGTGAGAGTCTTTGTTTTTGTTTTTTTTTTATTTCCATTGTGTGATTCTCTACTCTGATTCTTTGCGATCTGTGCTTTAATCCAGAATTTGTTTTTCTTGGTTTTGTGCTTGTCGGTATTTTCCTGTTGTTTCTTTACTAGTACTTAAATAAATAAAAAATCTCTTTTCATTTTCTTCTTTGTTTGAAGAGTGTGTTTTTGCATCATTAGCTAGGGAGAAGTCTTTTATTTCGTAAGTTTTTTCAATGCATTTAGAGCATAAGTAGCTTGTAGTCGAGCGAAATTCCTTTATGTTTGCTGTATAAAATCTTAGAAAAATTGAAAAGAAAAATAAATCTTTCTTTGTGAAAAGTTGTTGAAATTTTGCATTTAGTAACAGTCTTTTGTTTCCAGCTTTTTTCATTCACTTTTTCTTTCGTCTTTACACATCATCAATTTCACCTTCATACCCTGTGACGTAAGAAAAATCCTTAAAAGCAATGCTAATCTTAAAATCTACTAGACTTTTATGTTTGTAGGGTTCACAAACTAGTTCAGGATTAGGGCCTTGAATTAGGTTGGAGAGGAAACTCTTCAAGGCCACTCAAAACCAAACATTAGAGTCTGCGATAGGGAGTGTCTAAGTCCAATTTCGTGGAAGTTATCCGGGACCCCCCTCTAACACAAGGGATAAACACGAGGTCACGTGCGGAAAGGTAGCGGAGATAACCCCTCCAAAGCCGGACCAATCGTAGTGGAGAACACATATCGAGGGCTTGTTTTGGGATTCTGTCGTTTGCATTTGCCATGGGGCTTCGTGGGTCATGAATCCATTTGAGGTCCTCAGTTGTCTTCTAGACCATTTGCTCTCGATACCCTTGACAGGTTTCGGGCTTGATACCCTGCTCATTGTGGTCTACCCGACTTTCGACTGTACCCGCCTGGTGACTGTTCGCGTGCTGGAAACCTAGTTGCCAATCTTTTTAGGGACATACATGGGTGAATACGGAGGTATACCGTGATACCTAGGACAAAAATTGGGCCATGCTTTGCAGAGTATACTTGGAGGGTGCTTCCGTATTCGAGTTGCACTTGCACCGATAAGTTTCTCTAGTGTTGGTTGTTGTAACTGTTCTTCCAAATAGTTTAGTGATTGCTTGTCTTATCTCTTAGGGGCTTCTTTTTAGTGTGTGTTACTTTTGAATGTGTAGAATACCTTTGCATGTCTTGGATCTTCTCACACATTGGAGGATCTTGAGCTCCGCCGGTCACGAAGGCTTCTGGCCTACCGCCGGTTACACTGGAGCCACCCCCACCACCATTAAGGCGGAAGCTAGACCAACAAGGGTATTTTGAAGCGACCGGGTTACAAACCTTTATGCTCGAACAACTCCCAGAGGAATCAACCGCCAATATTG
This sequence comes from Picea engelmannii, assembly GCA_009831015.1. Classification (NCBI taxonomy): domain Eukaryota; kingdom Viridiplantae; phylum Streptophyta; class Pinopsida; order Pinales; family Pinaceae; genus Picea; species Picea engelmannii. The sequence goes on from ML794516.1 coordinate 16,929, forward strand.
GCTTGGTTGAAACCCCAACCACTGATATCTGGGCATCGTTTACTGCACCAATCCAATTTCACGAACGCCAGACAGTGCCTCACACAACTATGGAAACAAACGTTGTTACTTCTTCTTGGAATTCTTCCAGTCCCACCACAGTTGCTACCACAGGAGAATCATCTCCTAACTTACCGTCGTTGGTCTGAGCCACCATGGTCTTGGCCGCAACTATGTTACACAGTGGACCAAACCCATCTATGGTGGCGGCCACAACCCCCTTCACACCTAGTGCGACAGGCCCTCCGTTCTCATACTGTATGCCTAGTTCGGGTACAAGTCCTACACTAACCTACTCCACTTTATAGACTTTGGGTCTGGGGGTAGGGAGCTCTAACACTCCTCTACAAGGTCAACTTGGGGGCACTCCTGTCCCTTTTAATTCTTTTCCTTATGCTGGAGGTCATATCCCTCCTTCGTCCCCTTCGCTTGGTGGTCCGCATCAACAGTCTACCGGGCAGCCTACACACACTAGTTTATTTGGAGCAGGGAGTCAAGGAACACCTGCGCATAGTATGCCGGTAGGTTCGTCACTGTTTGTTTGGAATGGGACATTTGGTAACAACACATTCTCATCCACCGCTTTCCCGTCTAGGGGCAATCCCATTTTTGGACAGTCTACTCCTGCGCAGGGTACTATTCCTGCGCAGGGGGCACATATAGCAGGACCTTGGAACTCAGGACAAGGATCCGTTCCCTCCTCTGGAATGTTGTTATGGGGTAATTATTTCCACAGTCAATGGAACCCTGGACAGACTACTATGCCTCTCCCATCAGGACTGGCATGGGGTAATCCTTCCCAAAGTCCTTCAAACACGATGCATGCCCAACACCCTATGTCCTTTATGGGAAATCAGCCAATGATGTCTCCACAGATGCAAAATCCTTACATTGGTCAGGGCCATGGTTTCTACCAGAATCCAGGCCAATAGCCAAACTTTTCCTGGCAACCTGGTGCCAGTCAAACTCCAGGACCCTTTTTCCCAGGTTATCAGCAGCAACCCAAACTACCATTCCTGGCAACTTTACATTTGCCAGATTTGACAAGGTTATTAAATGATCCTATTTGTCACGATCCACGTTGGCCTCCTATGCCAACAAAGTTTCCTTCAGACATTCCAAAGTTCGAGGCCAAGCCTAATGAAGATCCAGGTGATCATGTGACTACCTTCCATCTTTGGTGTTCATCTAACTCATTGAAAGATGACTCCATACAGTTGTGATTGTTTCAACGCACTCTTATCGGGAGTGCCGCGAAATGGTACATCGAGCTCGATCACTCAAGATACTCTTCTTTTGGCGAACTTGCGATGGCCTTCCTTAACCATTTCCAGTTACCTGTGAGATACGACGCTGGTACAGAGTTGCTCACCAATTTCGAACAGACAACAGTGGACCATATCTCTGATCATATCCAAGAGTGGAGATGCCAAAAGAGTCTAATCAAAGTACTAGTACCACCAACATTCCTTCTTGAGTGGTTCCTTAAGTCTTTGGTCCCTCAGTTATCCAAAGACGTCATGACTTCCGAAGTTTTCTCCGAAGAAGATGCCATCATGAGGGCTCAACAGTTTGAGCTTATATATTCTTAGTCTAGTTTATTATACAAAATCTTGCCAGATGTGCCACGTTCGATACTGGATAAAACTAGACAGAGAGCTAGACCACATGCTGATGGTATTGTTGGTTCAACACAAACCAAGCCCACTGAGCAATTGAAAAAACAGTTGCAACAATTATCTATACAACACACAGTGGCCAGCCAGACTACTGCTTTGGCTTCTCCCCCTACCCAAACGTTGGAAGTACACTCCGTGCAGTCGACTAACCCAAAGGCCACCCAACAGCCTCAAGGGAAGAAAAAACAATGAAAGAAGGGTAAGGGGGATAAAAAACCCATTGATAATGCTGGTGGGGACACTACAGAAAAATGGAAGGCGAGGTATCCGTGCAACTTGTGTGTGGAAGACCACCCGACCCATCTTTGTCCTCGACTTGCAGAGGCCTAAACGTTTGTCACACATCAACAACAGGTAGTGTTGACTAATCCTTTTCAACATGGGAAAAATTTAACTCAAGCCTCTAAAAGTACTGAAAGGGGTAGCCAAGAAACCTGCCCTCCTCCAAACAATCCCTCATCCGCGAACGTATATATGGTTAGGGGTGATACTTTCATAACGACTAGAGTGCACGACTATAGTAAACCAAGCACTTCTAAGAAGGGTAAAGAAGTTGATCTCCCATCTCTTCCTCTACAGATCGAGAAGACATTGGGAGAAACAATGACACACATTCTAAAGGGTGCATTTAAGAAAGCTTCGCACAACCCAAATGCAAGGGCCGCCCAGAATTACTCTGTGGTCGAGGATTTACCACAAACCCCTTGTGCGATGTCTACTTTGGAGGTCCTCCAAAGATGCCCTGCTCATAGGAAAGCCTTGTTAATTTATTTGGGCTATACTGAGACTTGTAATCCGGGTACCATTATGTTAGATACAACTGACTTAAAACCTCGTCTGCCTTACCACGTAGCGTTTCAGATAGTAGTGGCTCATCCCACAAAAACTTTTACACGGAATATCTTCCACACAGTGGTCGACGAGGACGCCTCGACATGCGTTATGTCATTAGCATGTTGGAAGGCCATTGGCCAGCCCACTTTGTCTCCATCACCTACTCTCCTCACTACTTTCAACGGTCGTTCTTTCCGACCACATGGCATCGTTCCTTCTTTCCCTGTGCAGTTAGGAGGGAAAACTGTGTGTGTCGAAGTAGAGGTAGTCGATGCTCCCCTCGACTATAACCTCTTATTAGGATGGAGTTGGACTTATGCGATGCAAGGTGTGGTCGCTACAATTTTCCAAGTCTTGTTGTTTCCACATGAGGGCCGGATAGTGACCATTGATCAATTGTCTTTCTCCAAACCTGACCCAGCTTTGGGGGCATCCACGGTCCCCATGATTGATAATCCTCAATCAGGTGTCATTAATGTAGGAGTTGGTTTGTTCCCATCCTTGATGGGTACCTTTGATTACCCACCTCCTCATGACGATGTCAAATTTATATCTAATCACCATAAGGTTGAGATTTTTCAAGTTTCGTCATTCTGCACGACTTACTTTGAGGATCCTTGGATTCTTCCTTCCCCATCAGCCACGATGGATGAGACAGGGCACCCCGACATATCCATGCCCTTGTCGGCCACTGAGGTAGCGTACTCCTTAGTCCAACAATCCTCAGCTAACCCTGATCCGACTCCGGCACAAGAGTTGGATCCACTTCTAGAGCCTATTTGGGCTCAGGGTTCTCTCGCTAATGTCGATTCATTAGACTTAGTCTTGCCTTCTGACAAAGCAGTAATCGAAGAAATGACTAGTCCGGACAAACCTTGGGAAGATCTTCATCACAGATCATATTTCCTCTCAGAGTTAAGCCGAATCGAGGTAGGAGAATTCACTGTTACCATGACGGGAGATAAACTGTGTCCTATTAATCTCTTAGCTACACAGGAAATTTATGTTGAGGGAAATATGGCGACTATCGCTAAAACCATACCCATCAACATCTCCCAGAACCCTGGCGTCATGGAGAATGTCTTCTTCGGAGCGGATTTCTCCCCTGAAGAGATTCAAATTTATATGAATCTTTTCAAAGAATTCCACGACGTTTTTGCCTGGTCTTATGAGGAAATGCCAGGTATCGATTCGAAAATAGTTGAACATGAAATCACAATGTATCCTGATGCCAAGCCTATTCGACAAAAACTTCATCCAGTTAATCCTAAGAAAGCAATAGCCATCAAGATTGAGGTTGAGAAATTGCTAAAGGCAGGTTTCATTTATCCTATTCATTTGACTCAATAGGTGTCAAATCCCGTGCCGGTCAATAAAAAACAAGGCACGATTCGTGTATGTACCGATTTCCGTGATTTGAACAAGGCATGTTCCAAAGATAATTTTCCAACACCATTCATTGACCATATCATTGATGAATGTGTCGGTTGTGAAGCCTTTTCGTTCATGGATGGTTTTTCAGGATATAATCAAATCCAAATCAAACCTCAAGACCAACACAAAATGGCATTCATTTGTCCGTGGGGTACATTCACATATCGTAAGATGCCTTTTGGCCTTAAAAATGCTAAAGCCACATTCTAGCGGGCCATGTCTTTTGCGTTTCATGACCTCAAGCATATAGTCAAGGCCTATCTAGATGATTTAGCATCACGCTCTCGCAAGCAAACGGATCATCCCATGCACCTTAGACTAATATTTGAACGTTGTCACTACTTCAGGATTCGCTTGAATCAAAACAAGTGCAGCTTCTGCGTAACGTCAGGACAGTTGTTAGGTTTCATCATATCAACCACAGGGATCATGGTCGATCCTCTTAAGGTGGAGGCAATAATCCAGTTGCCCCCCCCACGCACAATCTTACAACTTCAGAGTCTACAAGGCAAGGTGAACTTCTTACGACACTTCATCGCCAACTATGCCGAAATCACCAAGGGCTTTATGCATTTACTGAAGAAAGATGTTCCTTTTTTTTGGGATGAAGCTTCTCAATGCTATTTCAATGCATTAAAACACGCCCTCAGAACTGCACCTCTGCTACGACCACCTAACTATAACAAATATTTATTATTATATCTAGTTGCCGCAGAGTCAACCATAGGCATGGTTTTAGTTCAGGAAGACGATTCATTTTCAGAATATGTGATCTATTACCTAAGCCGAGGCCTCATAGGACTGGAACTCAATTATTCTCATATCAAAAAACTTGTGTTGGCAGTAGTTCATGTTGTTCAACGGTTCCATCACTATGTTCTGTTTCGCAAGACCACCGTCATTGTTGTCATGAATCCATTCCAGTACATGTTGACACGACGAGTTATAGGCGGAAAAATCAGTAGATGGATGGTCATCCTCCAAGAATTTGACTTAGACTTCATTTCAGAAAAGTCCAAAAAGTCACTGGTCTTAGCAGAGCTTATCTCGGAACTTCTGGTTGAGTCAGGTGACGTTGTGCCTGAGGAATCGCCTATCCGAGGGGATATGTTTTTGATTGCATCTTCAGACCTCTGGTACGGAGATATACTTATCTATCTCCAGACTTTGAAGTGCCCCACCTCTGCTTCTCGTGATGAGCGTCGGCGAATACGCCATCAGGCTAAGAATTATTTCATACTTGCTGATACGTTGTATCGGAGAGGTGTAGACTGCATCTTGCATTGATGTCTCACTCATGAGGAGGCCGTCATAGTGCTCAACGATTGTCATACTGGAGCTTGTGGCGGTCATTTATCTGGGTTGGCAATAGCCCAAAAGATTCTATGAGAAGGTTAATTATGGCCGACACTTATCAAAGATTGTATTGAATCAGTCAAGAAGTGCCATTTGTGCCAAGTCTTCTCACGGAAGATGAGGGCACATCCCACTCCTATGTTTCCTGTCATCACAGTTGGTCCCTTCACTAAGTGGGGGATTGATTACACTACATGCAACCCCTCGTCAGCAAGGGGGCACCACTATATCATAGTAGCTGTCGACTACTTCACTAAGTGGGTCGAAGCTATGCCAACTTTTAAAGATGATGGAGAGACTGCAGCTCTCTTCTTATTCAACCAGATCATAGCAAGGTTCGGTGTCCCGAGAGAGATTGTCACTGACCATGGCAGTCACTTTCAGAACCAAATGATGACCGAATTAACATCAAATATTGGGTTATGGTAGGAACATTCATCACCTTACTACCCCCAAGCCAATGGGAAGGTGGAAGCTATAAACAAAACTCTTAAGACTATTCTACAGCGAACCATCAACTCAGCCAAGTCAAATTGGCATTTGATGCTGTACTTGGAATTATGGGCTTACCGAACATCCGGTAAGACTGCAACCGATTTCTCACCTTTCCAACTTGTTTACGGGCTGGAGGCAGTCTTTTCCATCGAATGTCAAATCCCATCTCTGAAATTGGCAGTACAGTTATTGCCAGACACTTCTCTACTTGAAGAATGATTAGTACACCTTGAGCAGCTTGATGAGCAGCATCGCGATGCAGCCCTGGCCAATGAGGCTCATAAACATAAGGTCAAGTGTCAATATGATAGGTCCATTCATCCTCGGATTTTTTCTGAGGGCGACCTTGTCCTGGTCTATGACCAGAACAAGGACCCCCTGGGGGCAAGAAAGTTTAAACCCATGTGGTTCGGACCCTTCATTATAAAAGAGGTATTAAAAAAGGGCGCTGATCATTTGGTTGATTTTGAAGAGAATGCTTTGGCGGAGCCTAGAAATGGGCTCTACCTCAAGAAGTATTACTCATAGACAGGTCACTGTGGGTAACTTTTTGTAACATATGTATAGTCTTTGTACTATTACTTTTTAAGTTTCTTTTAAAGTGTTATGGGCGTGTCATTGATGTTATCTTTTGTCAATATGGCAGATGTCAAGTGAGTCCGAGGTGTTCGTTGGGTATGCAGACAGTGCTAGTCGACACACGCGGAGGCTTGCCTCTGCAACTTGGGTAATCTTTACACCACAGGGTCAATTGTTATCTTCCAGAGGTATATGCTTAGGTGACACCACAAATAATATCGTCAAGTATAGTGCAGTTATTGAGTTTCTTCGTAACGCCTTGTCATTGGGTATCTCTCATCTCCGGGTCTATCTCGACGCTCAACTGGTTGTGTCACAGCTAAACAGAGTATACCGGGTTCATGATCCAACTTTACGTCGGTAATTCCTTAGGGTATGTCTCTTATAATGAAACTTTGATTATATTACATATTTTCATGTTCCTAGGAGATTAAACCAAATTACAGATACTCTAGCTAATCAAATTTTAGATTAGCATCTCGCCCACATATAAAAATAACATGGACATAAACATGTAAATACATTTTTTCACATAGAGTCCATAAGACACAAAAAGATAAAAACCATATATAAACATCACAAAATACTCAAAGTACATAGATGGACGCAAGCACCTCAAAAATCGGAATAGTAACGAGTCACCAGGCTTATGCCCTCAAACAATATATACAAGTAGGTGCTCGTGGCACATCAAAAGTCTAAATCTGTTCAGGGCCTATGGGCCCTGTTATAATCATCTATAGCACGAGCTAAACACCTAAACAATCAGATCCATGTCCGAGGTGCCCCCACAACATGAGGCTGCATGGATGGTGGCAGGTCCTCTATCTCTGCCATCGGGACTGTGCGAGTGAGCGTAGTGAAGTTCCACTCAATTCGTCTAAGGACCCTCTCGGCCTCTCCGGCTGGGAGGTTCCCTGCTACTGCTTCTCCCCTAGCGGCGGAAGCTGTGGCTTCTGGCCGTGGACGACGCCTGTTTCGTGCATAGTCGGCAGGTCGCACAGGTCCCACATCTGCATACAACAAACGTTTACTCGTCAAATACTCTGGCATACAAAAAAATGATATATATAACAAAAAGACATAAAAATTACATATGCAAACAAAAAAACTACAAAGGTGGAGACTTACCCATCTCCCCTCACTCCTCACCAGGAGGCATGGGTATCTCAGGATCTCTAGAGAAATCTATCCCTGCATATGGGTAGTCCTCAATAACAGGGATCTATTGTGACAGCCAAGCAAAGAAATCATCGTCAAAGGACTCAACGGTCCTTCCACCACCCTATCGTGGCAGTAACACTGCCCATCTACACACTACAGGGAAAGAGGCCTGATGTCCTCGTACTGCAACCTGAGGACTGAAACTCGGAACTCTCTAAAAAAAGAACGAACACAAGATGGTCCTGAACCTGAAGTTCCTCTGTGTCTGTTGTCGAAAATCTGTCAATTGCCTCTTCATGCACTCAAGCAGTTTGGTACTCCAATCAAAAATTTGTGCATTCATGCACTGGATGGCACAGTTCATCTATGCGCGCGAAGCCTGATGCACGGCTGCTAAGAAGGTAATCCTCCCAATCAGTAACAAGATAGTCTATAGCGCTAAGTTGGTAATCTTGATAATGGGTATCTGGGATCCCGCACGTTCGGTCCCAGCCTCACAGTGCTCAGCTATCAACTTCGATATATTGCTTGGCCCCGCAAGAAAAGTCTGGAAGTTGACTGGTTCCCCTCTCCTTGAGAGGCAAGTCAGAAAGTAAATATCCTCGGTGGTGGGCACCAATGATTGCCCCTCTAGCATAAATGCCTCTGCATCAGGATGCTAGTAATCAATCAAGGTATTTAGTAGCCTTGGTTGCACACGCATAAACAGACATAGAAAGAATTTGAGTAAACCACATTGTATTAACACGGCCACAACATTCGGATTTGTAGAAACCAACTCACTGATTGCCTCATGCTCCCTTTCCCTCCACTGGACATACATTCTGCCAACACAATAAGGTAAAGGAGGGTCAGTACTTCCTTTTAGTCCCTTTTTTCATCATAAAAGGGAGGTACATGCAGGCTGTAGAGGTGACAGTCGTGTGTACATGTGGGCAGACTTTACTCTACCCGCGTGTACCTAGAGCCGACCTTTTTAAGGTCGACACCCACCCAAAAAACAAACTAAATAATTAAATTGAAGTATTGAATAGCTAGGTAAGGGAGTTTGTACTTACTTGGTCCAAGCAGAAGTTTGTTTTGTCCACTGTATCTCCCGGAATCACTATCTTTGGCAAAGGGGGTCTTTTGGCTCCAGAGTCAATTTCCAAATCAGCAATGGTGATAATGAGCTACCAGCTTCTATTTATAGACTTTTTGGCCTCTTTTTGTCACTTTTTTGGCCCCCCTCATCAATTTATTTATACCAAAAACCATTTAGAGTGATCCAGGAGTTATATGGGAGGGATTTGATCAGGTATTGGGACAATTTTTTTTGAGTTTTGAAAAAATATTGATGGTCCATAATTTTTTTTTTTTTTTTTCAAAAATCAACTTGAGCATATAGGTTAGGATACCACCCCAACTCTTGCATCTCGTTGCCTTTTTCTTATGCTATAGGATCGATCCCATCAGGTTGTGACACGAAACCGTCATAACTGCTCTAGAAGTGTCATGACTTGGTGGTAGAGCTTACCAGAACATGGATGCCCTAGGTAGGTCCTGGTTGCATTATGGTGTCCATGCCATTTCTAAAAACACTGTAGGCTCAGGAGTCCGTATAGTCTTTCCTGAATATGAGTTTGAGCCTCATTTGCATGAGTCTTTTTCACTTTTTTTCTTACCCTTAGGAATCCCAAAAAATAACGAGTCTCCTTTTAAGCCCTTTTCAGACCCTCTAAAAATGAAAAGATTGTCGAGCGATCTTGTGACCTTTCACACTCGTTAAACTGAAATTTGAAGTCACGTCTGTCTAGCGGTAGTTTACCCCTTTTTTGGTCCGGACAGTCAACTTTACGAACAAAGGTATACTCTATCGAATTCCCATTCTTTAGAAGAGTACTCTCAGGTATAATTTTATTCCTTTTTCAGGCCTGAGGGACTAAATTTACAAAAAAGAAACCCCCACAGAGTCCATAGTTAAGCTCTTTTCAGACTCCCTAAAATTGAAAAGATTGCCGAGTGACCTTATTCTTTCACACTCGTTAAATTGGTCTAGAAGAAAATTCCTGACGGAGTCCATAGTTAAGCTCTTTTCAGACTCCCTAAAATTGAAAAGATCGTCGAGTGACCTTATTCTTTCACACTCGTTAAATTGGTCCAGAAGAATATTCTTGATGGAGTCCATAGTTAAGCTTTTTTCAGACTCCTTAAAAGTGAAAAAATAGCCGAGTGATCTTGTCCTTGTCACACTCGTTAAAATGGTTTTGAATTGACGTCTAATCGGTGCTAGTTTATCCCTTTTTCGAACCAACTAGACTATTCTCGAAAAAGGTACCCCAGCGGAGTCTCCTTTTATTCTTTTTCAGACTCTCTAAATATGAAAAACCACCGAGCTTACCTTCTCTGGGCATTAAACTTACATCGAAGGACGTTACCATTGTGTGTTCTATCAACCGCATTTGCATGCCTTATCCACCAGCCTTGTGACAGTTTGCTTCTGCGTCTTAACACCTTTGGCTGCCGGAAGATTTTCCCCGAGTATCATTTTACCAGAACATCAGTTTTGTCCTTGTGCCTTGATCTTGTATGTTTGCAGTACTCGTTCCTCCATTGTAACGTAATATTCTTTTATTCTTTTTTCCAAAATTATCAAAAAGAACAAAAAAATCAAATATACCCCAAAAAGAGGATGGAAAAAGTATTTTCTTTATTGGCAGCATAATGAGTCGCCCTTGGATAAAGCACATTTGTCCTTTTGATCATCAGACTATGGGATGTAGTATGACCTTAGGAAGATTTTATCACTATATAGAGTTGTGTCCTCCACCGTTTGGTTATTCTTCCAAACATATGGAGAGTTTGCGTTGCATCCTGCTTCGTAGACTTATGATTAACATATATGTTGTCTGAGTCTTATCACTTGTCGTGCTATTGTCCAAGGGAAGTTTGTCACTAAGCCTGAGTTGGCCCCTCTGCAATATGTCTCTTGTCTGCATACCCGACCATCCTGAACGTCCAATCAAGCCCTTGTTCGAAATCATTGAAGCCTTCAGTCCGATCATCAAGATTATCAAGTCCATAATCGATGAGCCGTCGAAGACCTCTGGGTAGTGCAGTCGTACACTCATATTACACTCCTACCTGAGTTTTAGAAGATTTTGAAGTTGTTGCTCGAGCTCTGAAGTACAGCCACCAGGCTGAATCAGCTTCTGGAAGATGGGTACTCTATATGTATATCTTTCTGATTTCGTGATGTAGCTCTGTTGTGTATTATTCGCGGCTACTCTTTATAGTTATTTGACATGGATCTACAGTGTATTTGATTGGTAGCCATGGTTCTATTTTATCCTGACCATGGGTATGCCCGCCTTGGTGAGACATTTTTTATTTTGCAGAAAACACCTCCTGGTTCCTGATCCTTAGGCTCAATCGTTCGACACATCAGTAAAGATTGGTAATGTATTTCGGCCATCAGATGCTCTTCTGACCTCACACATCAGGGGGAATCTGTTATAACCCTAAATTGCACCACACATGCTTATCTGGCATCAGGCCAACTCATATCCTTTCATTGCCAAAACATCTATTGAACAACTCTTTGGAAATCCTCTTGTGTCAAGGCCCACACGCCCTAACCCATTACTGCACATGTGTGCACACTGGCTGGCTCACTGCAGCCCGCGTGTACCTAACAAAGCACGAAAAAAGGAAAGTTGCCGATGGAACAAAAAGCTATGGGTCAGTTAACTGAAACTCCCGGCCATGCATGGTCGAGGGTTCATCCAAAACCCTAGCTCCTTCTAACCTATAAAAGAAGGGGTAGGGGTACCATTTGGAGGAGGAAAAAATATAGCGAAGAAACTCTACCCATTTACGTAATCCATTGTCCCAACCCTTTAGCCTTTTCTCATTCCAAAGGAGATTTAACGCAAAGTAGTTGAAGGACAGAAGAAGAGGAGCCCAGGATCAGGTTCAAGGAGTGGTGGCCGGTCTCAGCCTTGATTGTAAGTTGATTCGTTTTCAGTAATAAAAAGAATACTTTTCCCGTCCCAATGCATGAATTGTCTATGGTTTGGTTAATTTATTCTTGATTTCTAACCCTTGAGTATAGAAGTAGCATGCATGCGTAGTTGTTGTTTGTCTTGAGTGCAGGTCATCTGTGGAAGGAGCAACACAAGCAAGTAATCGAAGAGCAACGGAGGATCTACATCGAATGCCGGTAATAAGGTTAGTGGTCCTTTTCCATGCATTTACTGTGAAAGAGGGGTTTAAGTCTTGGGTTGTAAGTAAAAAAGTAATTTATTTTCGGTCAAAATATGCATGCAAGTCTGACCCTAGTTTGCTAGTCCGTAGGGTGTTTTTCCCAACAACACTTTTGAGCAATGGGGAATAAATTTCATCGGAGAAATTTCTCCAAATTCTTCGAAACAACATAACTATATCTTTACTGCAACAGATTATTTCACTAGGTGGACAAAGGCTATCCCTCTCACGTACATTAATGAAAAGGTAGTGATATAGTTTTTAGAAAAACAACTAATAGCAAGGTTTGGGATACCTTTCATCCTCGTGTTTTACAATGCTGCCTATTTTTCTTTCACACACTTGAAAAAATTATCCCTCTATAAATGGATCATAATAAGATATTATGCAAACTATTATCCACAAGGGAATGGAGTAGCAGAGTCAACTAATAAAAATCTGGTGCGAATTTAAAAAAAAAACAGTTGTTGAAAATCAAAGAAATTGGCATAATTTACTTCATAATGCTCTCTCGGCCGATAGAGTGACACCTAAATAAGCCATAGGAAACTCTCTATACTTTCTGGTATATGGGAAAGAAGTCATTCTCCCAAACGAATTGTACCTTCCATATTTACATCTTTCCCAAGCATCAAGAGGTCAACCCTCATCCTCTCTACAACAAAGGATTCATACCCTTCTCATGTTGGATGAAGAAAAGGAAAAGGATAAAGTTAAGTTCATCGCTCATCAGTAGGTAGTTAAAATATTGTTCGACAAACATAAGGCCAAATAAAAAAGTTTTGAAGTAGGAGACCTAGTCTTAAAGTGGTATAAAGAAAACGAGTCCAAAGGAAAACACTCAAAGTTCCAAAATTTATGGCTCGAAAATTTTCAGGTGGCCGAGAAGATTGGAGCAGGAACATTCCGGTTGAAAAATATGAGGGGTGAGTCTGATGTTAGTATATTTAGAAAATTAGGAGTTATTTAATATATACTTGGTCTAATGTGTCGTTAGGTAAAAGTATCTTTCTTAGTGTGTTTCTTTGGTATGCATTAGTATGCATTTGTAGTTAGGAAATACGACGATCACAATATGTTCCTGACATAGAGTGATCAGATGGTTCATATTCTCCTCGATCTTAACATCCATTGATCTGTGGCTTAGCACTTGATTGGTCCATGATCTCTATTTAAAGAGCATGGAGGGTCATTTTCCGACAATCAATTGTGAGAAACTCTCTTTGTAATCTTTTTCTTTTTCATTAATAAACTGCTCCAAGTGGTCACGTTTGTTGGGGCCATGGATGTTTCCCCGTAGGGGTTTTACCACATCAAAAAAATAGTCTGTTGATATTTGATCTAGTTGTGTGATCATTTATTGAATATGTTCTTCCTCTGTTGGAATACTTGTGTGGTCGAACATGGTATGAGAGTCTGTTTGAAGACCTGCTCTTGTTGTAGATAAAGATCGTGAAGACGAGTTTCCTCATCTCCATTTTATGTCATTTTCATACATTTATGGGCTAAGAGGAATGTTCCATTGCATCCAAATCACTCTTTCCAATCATGAAATCTTTTTGTTTCACTCGAAAAGGTTTTCATTTTCCCAAGATACGGTCATTTCAGTCAGATCTGGAGGTATAAAGCCTGAATACGCATTTTTTTAATTTTTGCAGAGTATTATTTTTTGTTTTATTTTGGTTTTATATTATATGTTTCCAGGTTTCTACTCTTTTAAATCTGCGTATGTTCTTTGCCCCGCACCCCATTGTTATAACCCTAATTTGCACCAGACATGCTTACCTGGCATCAGGCCATCTCAGATTCCTTCTTTGCCAAAGCACTATTGAACAACTCTTCTTAAAAACCTCTTTTATAAAGTCACACGCACACTGCTCCATTACTTCACACGTGTACACACTCGCTAACCCAAAACAACCCGCGTGTACCTACAAAAGCATGAAAAAATGAAAGTTGTTGATGGAACACACATCTTTGGGTGAGTTAACTAAACCTTCCAGCCATGCATGGCCGAGGGTTTGACCAAATACCTAGCTTCTTCTAGCCTATAAAAGAAGGGTTAGGGGTTCCATTTGGAAGAGGAGAATCATAGTAAAGAAACTATACCTGATTGCGCATTCCCTTTGTCCCAACCCTTTAGCCATCCTTGTGCAAAGAGAAAGATAGAGCAAAGAAGTTGGAGGACAGTTGAAGAGGAGCCCAGGACCAGGTTCATGGAGTAGTGGTCGGATTCATGATTGTAAGTTTATTTGTTCAAGTTAATAGGAGAGTTGAGGTCCAAGAGCGATCAAGCATGAGGAAGGATCGATATCAAATGCCCAAAATAAGGTATGCTCACTTGATCTTCTTAACTATGTATTTGCTTAAGAATAATGGGGATTATGTCTGGGACGACGATAGAAACTAGAAATCTTTAGATCTTTTTTGCATGCATAATTAAACCCTAAGTGCTAGTCCGTAGAGCGATTTCCCACTCACAACAGAATTGGTGATCGTACTGGGGATAGTCTAAGGTTTTTGGGAATATTTTTTGGGTATTTTTAAGAACTGTTTTCATTTCCTGTTTTTAAAGTTTCTGCAAAATTATGAGCTAACAAAGATTCTGGTCTTCCATACCAATTATCTCTGTTTCTTTGCTTGAATGTATTTTTTTTTCGAGACCCACAGAGGTACACGCGGCCTGTATAAGGTCTGCACCCGTGTACCCGCACCCTGCATTCTCACAGCCAACGTGTACACGCTAGCTGAGGAAGTGTCAGTCATGTGTATGATTCCAGAAAATTTCTTTTAAAGAGGCAATAATCTTCTTCCCTGTCAGAATTAGTCATTCTCAAGGGTTTTCTGGAACTCTTTCTAGTCTTTGTTGTTTGCAGTCTATAGCTTAGGTCTCACCTCAGATTGGTTTGTCCTATGAAGTTTTCCTTGAATTGTTTTCTTTTTCTGTTAAAGTAAGTGTCTGAGTCTTCAAGAGATTTTGGTTCTTAGTACCAGTAGTCTCTACCTGGGCTGGCTTGCTTGGCTTTTCATTTGTCTTAGAGTTTTAGATATACACTCAGCCTATATAAGGCCAGCGTGCATGTACACATGCTCTGACTTTACACATCTCGTGTGCACATGCTTGCTGTGGAATTGTCAGCAGTGTACTTGTGGAGAGAATTTTTGTTGAAGGTGAGGCAGTCACGCTTTCTTTTGACAAGAGTTATACCTCTCAGGTTTGGGTCTCTATCATAGCATTCAGTAACTTAGGTTTGATCACAACAATAACTTTCTTTTTTCATTTAGAAGTTTTCCTCAAAAATTTTCTTTTATAGGGTTTTTAGACAAGTGTGAGAGTCCAATTTTAATTTTCTTATGTGTGATTTTTAAAGTGACTCTTTGGATCTGCGCTTAGGCCAAAAGTTTTCTTGGTTTTGACTTGTTGATATTTTTCCTTTTTTCTTTATGAGAATTCAAATAAAGAAAAAAAATCTTTTATTTCTTTGTTGGTTAAAAAGTGTTGTTTTTCATTAGTAACCAAGGAAAAGTCTTTTCTTTCATAAGTTCTTGATGGTTTACTTAGATCGTAAGTAGCTCGTAGTCGAGTGAAATCCTGCTCTGAGTTTGTTGTTCAAAGATCTTAGAAAAAAAATTAAGTTTGAAAAGTTGTTTAAGAGTTGAGTGAAGTATAGGTTTTTGTTTCCAGCTTTCTGTTTATTTTTCTTTCGTCTTTCAAACATCACTAGTTTCACTTTCATAAACTTTGACTTAAGACAAGCCATAAAAATTAACGCTAAATCTAAAATTCATTAGAATTTTTATGTTTGTAGGGTCAACCAACTAGTTTAGGGTTAGGGCCTTGAATTAGGTTGGAGAGGAAACTCTTCAAGGCCATTAAAATAAAACATTGGAGTCTGAGTTAGGGAGTGTCAAAGTCCAATATCGTGAAGGTTATCTGGGACCCCCCTCTAACACAGGGGATAAACATGAGGTCATGTGCGGAAAGGTAGCGGAGATAACCCCTCCAAAGCTGGACCAATCGTAGTGGAGAACACATATAGAGGGCTTGTCTTGGGATTCCATCGATTGCATTTTCCATAGAGCTTTGTGGGTCTTGAATCCATTCGAGGTCCTCAGTTTTCTTCTGAACCACTTGCTTTCAATACCCTTGATAGGTTTTGGGCTCGATACCCTTCTCATTGTGGTCTACCCGACTTTCGACTGTACCTGCCTGGGGACTGTTCACGCATTGGAAACCTAGTTGCCTATCTATTTAGGGACATACACAGGTGACTGCGGGGGTATACTGTGATACCTAGGATAGAGTATACCCAGAGGGTGCTTCCATGTTTGAGTTGCACTTGCACCAGTGAGTTTCTCTAGTGTTGGTTGTTGTAACTGTTCTTCCAATTAGTTTAGTGTTTTCTTGTTTTATCTTGTAGGGATTTTTCTTTAGTGTGTGTTTTTTTTTGAACAAATAGAAAGCCCTAGAGTGTCTTTGATCTTCTCACACAGTGGAGGATCATGAGCTCCGCTGGTCATGAAGGTTTTTGGGCCTATCACCGGTTACACTAGAGCCACCCCCGCCACCACTAAGGCGAAAGATAGACCAACAAGGGTCTTTTGAAGCGACCAGGTCACAAGAAATTGTGCCCGACCAATATTCAGAGGAAACGACCATTTTAGACTTTGGAGCGAAAGCTCTTGGTCCATCTAAAACTCCAACCACTAATATTTCAACACCCATCATCATACCGATTCACCCTTACGAGTGCTAGATAGTGTCAGACGTAGCAATGGAAACAAATTTTGTCACTCCCTCTGGGAATTCCTCAATTCCCACTACGATTGTCACAATAGGAGAGTTTCCACCTCCTAACCCACCGTCACCAGTCCAAGCCACCATGGTCTTGACCACCTCTACTTCACACAGTGGTCCGATACCATCTATGGCAGTGGCCACAACCCCTTTCACACCAAGTGCGACAAGCCCTCTGTTATCATATGAGATTCCTAGCTTAGGTACAAGTCATGTACTTTCTTACTCCACTTCACAGACTTTAGGTCTAGGGGCAGGGAGCTCTAACGCTCCTCTACAAGGCCACATGGAGGGCACTTCAGCTCCTTTTAATTCTTTCCCTTACGGGGGAGTTCATATACCTCCTTCGTCCCCTTCGCTCGGTGGCACACATCAGCAATCTGCCTGACCACCTGCACACCATAGTTTATTTGGAGTAGGGAGTTAAGGACCACCTTCGCATAATATGCTAGTAGTTTTGACACCATTTTCTTTGTTCAGTGTGTTTGGTAACAACACCTTCTTGTCAGTTTCTTTCCCAACTGGGGGCAACTCGGGTTTCAGACAACCTATTCCTATGCAGGGTACTATTCCTGCACAGGGGGAAAACCCAGGAACTTCTTCTGCATTAGGGCCTTGGACTTCTTGGTAGGGATTTGTTCCCTCATTAGGAATGTCGATCTGGGGCAATTCTTTCCACAATCAATGGAACCCCAGACAAGGTACTATGCCTATCCCCATGGGATCGGCATGGGGAAACCCTTCCCAAAGTCCTTTGAATCTAGTGCACACCCATCCATCTACGTCCTATTTTGGGAATTAGCCGATGATGTCTCCTCACATGCAGAATCCGTACACTAGTCATGGCCATGATTTTTACCAAAACCTAGGCCAGTAGCTGAACTTTTCCTGGCAACCTGGTGCCAGTCAAACTCCAAGTCCCTTTTTCCTAGGTTATCACCAACAACCCAACCTGCGTTTCCTGGAAACCTTGCATTTTCTAGACTTGACAAGGTTGTTGAACGACCCTATCTGTCATGATCCACATTGGCCCCCTATGTCAACAAAGTTTCCTTTGGACATACCAAAGTTTGAAGCCGAGACGAATGAAGATCCAGGTGATCATGTGACTACCTTCCACCTTTCATCTAACTCGTTGAAATAAAACTTTGTATAGTTGCGATTGTTTCAACGTACTCTCATTGGGAGTGCCCCTAAATGGTACATTGAGATTGACCGCTCAAAATACTCTTCCTTCGGTGAATTGGCAATGGCCTTCCTAAACCATTTCCAATTACCTGTGAGATATGACGTTGGCACAAAATTGCTAGCCAATTTCGCACAGACAAAAGCAAACCATATCTCTGATCATATCCGAGAATGGAGACACCGAAAGAGTTTGATTAAGGTGCCAGTCCTACCAGCATTCCTACTCGAGTGGTTCCTTAAGTCTTTGGTCCCACAGTTATCCAAAAACGTCGCGACATCATGAGTGTTTTCTGAAGAAGATGCCATCATGAGAGCTCAACATCTTGAGCTCATCTATTCTCAGCCCGGTTTATTATACGAGATCTTGCCAAATTCACCATGCTCAATACTGGATAAAACCAGACAAAGAGTTGGACCACATGCTGATGGTATTGTTGGTTCAGCACAAACAAAGCCCACTCAGCAACTAACGAAGCAGTTGCAGCAATTGTCTATACAACACACAGCGACCAGCCAAACTATTGTTTTGGCTTCTCCCCCTACTAAAACGTTGGATGTACACATAGTGAAATCGACAAATCCAAAGGCCACCCAACAGCCTGAAGGAAAGAAAAAAAATGAAAGAAGGGTAAGGGGTATAAGAAACCCACTAATAATGTTGGCGGGGGAAACACTAAGAAACAGAAGGCGAGGTATCCATGCAACCTGTGCGCGGAAGACCACCCAATCCACCAATGTCCTCGGCTTGCAGAGGCCCAAAATTTTTTTACACAACAACAACCTGTTGTGTTAACCAATCCATTTCATCATGGGCAAAACCTAACCCAAGCCTCTACAAGCGCAGAAGGGGGCAGTCAAGGACCCTCTCCATCTTTGAACAATCCCACATCTGCAAATGTGTATATGATGAAGGGTGATGCTTTTATATCAACTAGAGCACATGACTACAGTAAACCAAGCACTTCTGAGAAGGAAAAAGAAGCCAAACTCCCATCTCTTCCTCTACAGATTGATAAGACTTTGGGAGAAACAATGACACGCATCCCAAAAGGCACGTTCAAAAAATCTGATCACAACCAAAATGCAAGGGTTGCCCAGAACTATTTTGTGGTGGAGGATTTGTCTCAAACCCCTTGTGCAATGTCCACTCTGGAGGTCCTCCAAAGCTGCCCTTCCCAGAGGAAAGCTTTGTTAACCACTTTAGGATCTACCAAGACTTGTAATCCGGGTACCATCATGCTAGATACAACCAACTTAAAACCTCTTCTGCCTTACCACGTAATGTTTCAGATAGTAGTGGCTCACCCCACGAAAACTTTTACTTGAAATATTTTTCGTACGGTGGTTGATGAGGGATCCTTGAAATGCGTTATGTCGTTAGCATGTTGGAAGGCCATTGGCCAACCCATTTTGTCTCCATCACCTACTCTTCTCACTGCTTTCGACTGTCGTTCATTCTGACCACATGGTATCATTCCCTCTTTCCCCGTTCAGTTAGGAGGGAAGACCATGTGCATCGAGGTAGAATTATTCGATGCATCCCTCAACTACAATCTCTTGTTAGGAAGGAGTTGGACTTATGCCATGCAAGCAGTGGTTGCTACAGTTTTTCGAGTCTTGTTGTTTCCACATGAGGACCAGATTGTGACCATTGATCAATTGTCTTTCTCCAAACCTGACCCTTCATTGGAGGTGTCCACAGTCCCGATGATTGATAATCCTCAACTAGGCATAGTCAACCTAGGGGTTGGTTTGTGCCCATGTTTGATGGGTACCTTCGACTACCCGCCCCCTCAAGGAGATGTCAAGTTCATATCTGACCACAATAAGGTTGAGATTTTCCAAGTTTTGTCATTTCACACGACTTACTTCAATGATCCGTGGATACTTCCTTCCCCGTCGACAATGATGGATGGGACAGGGCACCCGGGCATGTCCATGCCTTTATCCGTAGCTGAAGTGGCATACTCTTTAGTCCAACAAGCTTTA
This sequence comes from Picea engelmannii, assembly GCA_009831015.1. Classification (NCBI taxonomy): domain Eukaryota; kingdom Viridiplantae; phylum Streptophyta; class Pinopsida; order Pinales; family Pinaceae; genus Picea; species Picea engelmannii. The sequence goes on from ML794516.1 coordinate 36,729, forward strand.
GCCAACACAGATCCAACTCCTGCACAAGATTTAGATATGCTTATAGAGCCTATTTGGGCTCAAGGTTCTCTCACTAACACCGATTCGTTAGACTTAATATTTCCCTCTGACGAAGCAGTAATTGAAGCAATGACTAGTCCGGACAAACCATGGGATGATCTTCATCACAGATCATACTTCCTCCCAGAGTTAAGCAGAATCGAAGCCAGAGAATTCACCTTGACTATGACTGGAGATAGGTCTTTTCCTTTTAATCCCTTAGCTACACACGAGGTCTATGTTGAGGGTAATATGGAAACCACCGATCAATATCTCCAGAACCCCTGGCATCGTGGAGAATTTTTTCGTCGGAGCCGACTGCTCCCCCGGAGAGATTCAAATATACACAGATCTATTTAAATAATTCCGCGATGTTTTTTCCTGGTCTTATAAGGAAATGCCAGGCATCGATCCAAAAATAGTCGAACATGAAATCATAACTTATCCAGATGCCAAGCATGTTCAGGAGAAGTTTCATCTAGTTAATCCCAGGAAAGAAGCAGCCATTAAGGTTGAAGTTGAGAAACTGCTAAAAGTTAGTTTTATCTATCCTATCCATTTGACCCAATGGGTGTCAAATCCTATGCCGATCAATAAAAAACAAGGCGCGATTCGTGTATGTACAGACTTTCTTGATTTGAAAAAGGCCTGTCCAAAAGATACTTTTCCCATACCATTCATCGACTAGATAATTGATTAATGTACAGGTTGCGAGGCCTTCTCTTTCATGGATGATTTTTCGGGATATAATCAAATACAAATCAAACCTGAAGACCAGCACAAAATGGCATTCATTTTTCCATGGGGTACATTCCCATATCGTAAGATGCCTTTTGGTCTCAAAAATGCTGGATTGACCTTTCAGTGGGCCATGTCTTTTGCTTTCCATGACCTCAAGCATATAGTTGAGGCCTATTTAGATGATTTAGCATCTCGATCTCACAAGAGAATGGATCATCCCACACACCTCTGAATTATCTTTGAGCATTGTTGCTACTTCCAGATTCTCTTAAATCAAAACAAGTGCAACTTTTGCGTAACATCGAGACGTTTGTTAGGTTTCATAGTATCAACAACAAGGATCATGGTCGATCCTCTCAAGGTTGAGGCAATATTTCAGTTGCCTCCCCCACACACAATCCTTCAACTTCAGAGTCTACAGGGAAAGGTGAAATTTTTAAGATGTTTCATCGCCAACTATGTCAATATCACAAAGAGATTTATGCACTTACTGAAGAAAGATGTTCCTTTTCATTGGGACAATGCCACCCAACAGTCTTTCAACGCATTGAAACATGCCCTCACGACTGCCCCTCTACTTCGACCACCTAACTATAACAAAGATTTCTTATTATACTTGGTTGCAGTAGAGTCAACCATCAGCATGGTCTTAGTTTAGAAGGATGACTTCTTCTCAGAATATGTGATTTATTACCTGAGTCGAGGCCTCGTAGGACCGGAACTCAATTATTCTCATATTGAAAAACTTGTGTTGGCAGCAGTTCATGATGTTCAACGTTTCCGTCATTAAGTTTTGTTTCGCAAGACCACCGTCATTGTTGTTGTGAATCCATTCAAGTACATGTTGACATGACGAGTAATAGGCAGAAATATCAATAGATGGATATTCGTCCTCCAGGAGTTTGACTTAGATTTTGTTTCAGCAAAATCTAAAAAGTCACTGGTCTTCGCAGAACTTATTTCAGAACTTTCGATTGAGTCAAGTGATGTTGTGCCCGAAGAGTCACCTATCAGAGGAGATATGTTTTTTATCACATCTTCGGATCCCTGGTACAGAGATATACTTATCTATCTCCAGACTTTGATGTGCCCCACCTCTACTTCTGATGATGAGAATCGACGTATACAGCATCAAGCTAAGAATTATCTCATACTCAATGATACGTTGTAAAGGAGAGGTGTAGGCTGCATCATGCACTGATGTCTCACTCATGAAGAAGAAGTTATCGTGCTTAATGATTTCCATACAGGAGCGTCTGGCGATCATTTTTCTAGGTTGGCAACAACCCAAAAGATTCTACAAGCATGTTACTTATGGCTGACACTAATCAAATATTGTATTGAATCGGTCAAGAAGTGCCACCCGTGCCAAATCATCTCTCAGAAGATGAGGGCACATCCCACTCCCATGTTTCTTGTCATCATAGTTGGTCCCTTCACCAAGTGGGGGATTGATTATACTACATTCAACCCTCCTTCAGCAAGTGGGCACCATTATATCATCGTAGCTATAGAATACTTCACGAAGTGGGTTGAAACTATGCCAACGTTTAAATATGATGGAGAGACTATGGCTCTCTTTTTATTCAACCAGATAATAGCAAGGTTCGGCGTCCCGAGAGAGATTGTCACTGACCATAGCAGTCACTTTCAGAACCAGATGATGACCGAGTTAACATCAAAGCTTGGGTTACGACAAGAACATTTGTCACCCTACTACCCCCAAGAAAATGGTCAGGTGGAAGCTGTAAATAAATCTCTTAAGACCATCCTACAACGAACAATCAACTCAGCCAAGTCAAATTGGCATTTGATGTTATACGCAGCATTATGGGCTTACCAAACATCTATTAAGACTGCTATCAGTTTCTCCCCTTTTCAACTCGTTTATGGGTTGGAAGCAGTCTTGCCTATCGAATGTTAGATCCCATCCCTAAAGTTGGCAGTGCAATTATTGCAAGATACTTCTCCAATTGAAGAATGATTATTATACCTTGAGCAGCTAAATGAGAAACGTCATGATGCGGCCCTGGCCAATGAGGCTCACAAACATAAAGTCAAGTGTCAATATGATAGGTACATTCATCCTTGAATTTTCACTAAAGGTGACCTTGTCCTGGTCTATGACCAAGATAAGGACCCCCTGGGGGCAGGAAAATTCAAGCCCATGTGGTTCAGACCTTTCATCATAAAAGAGGTTCTTAAAAAGGGCACTTATCGTCTAGTTGAATTTGAAGGGAATGCTTTGGCAAAGCCTAGAAATGGACTCTACCTCAAGAAGTATTACTCATAGGTATGTCACCATGGGTAACATTTTGTAACATATGTATAGTCTTTGTACTATTACTTTCTAGTTTCTTTTAGTATTATGGACGTGTCATTTTTTATGTTATCTTCCGTCACTGTGGCAGATGTCAAGTGAATCCGAGGTGTTCGTTGGGTATGCAGAAAGTGCTAGCCGGCACACTCGGAGGCTTGCCTCCGCAGCTTGGGTAATTTTTACACCTCGAGGCCAGTTATTATCTTCCGAAGGTATATGCTTAGGTGACACCACAAAAAATGTCACCGAGTATAGTGTAGTTATTGAGTTGCTTCGTGATGCCTTGTCATTTGGTATCTCTCATCTTCGGGTCTATCTCGACGCTCAGTTGGTTGTATCTTAGTTAAATAGAGTCTATCGTGTTCATAATCTGACTTTACACTGACGATTCCTTAGGGTACGTCTCTTAGAATGAATATTTGATTATATTACATATGTTCATGTTCCTAGGAGATTAAACCAAATTACAGATACTCTAGCTAACCAAATTTTAGATTGGCATCTTGCACACATATAAATACATTTTTTAAAGGAAAAAATGATCCATAAGACACAAAAAGACATAAAAATCCATATATAATATCATAGTCACCAGAGTACATATGTGGACACAAGCGCCTCAAAAATATGACCAATAATGAGTCATGGGGATTATGCCCTCAAAAATATATACAAGTAGTGCTCTCGGCATGTGAAAATTCTAACTAAGGTCAGGGCATGTGGGCCCTGTTGTACTGATCAACAATGTTTTCCAAATGTCGAAACAATCATACCCACATCCATGGTGCCCCCACTACATGAGGCTGCATAGATGGTGGCAAATCCTCAATCTCTACCATAGGGACCGTGTGTTGGATTACTGAGAGGGGGGGTGAATCAGTAATGACGTAATTATAATCATTTTTCTTCAAATGTTATATCAATGTAGAATTATTATCCAATAATGAGCAGTAATAAATAAACAATCACACACATGCACAGTACACCAGTGTTTTACGTGGAAACCCAAATTGGGAGAAAACCATGGAATGCTTTTTCTTATA
>ML794516.1:51016-67347 GCA_009831015.1 Picea engelmannii
TGACAAATTCACTTTCCTTCATCTCATTATTCCACAATTAATCATGGGTTCTCTTACTCCACAAAGCGTCTTCCCATGAGGGCTTTCACCATAAGGGGACCACTTTGGAGTTCATCCATATTTACTTCTTATCAACCATGACAGAACAATAATGAGTCATATTTACATCAAACACTATTGGGTCCATTACCCAAACCTTTTTGCTATGGGTCTTTCTTCAAGGGTTGACATCGATGACAATCAACCTTAATCAACATCGTGCGGGTGAGCGAAGTAAAGTTTCGCTCGAATCATCTCAACACCCTCTCAGCCTCCCCGGCTGGAAGCTCTCCTGCTGCTATTGCCCCCCTTGTGGCGGCAGGTGCAGCCCCTTGCCGAAGACGACGCCTGTTCCTCGCATAATCTGCAGGTCGCACTGGTCCCACATCTACACACAATAGACACATATCTATCAGAAACTATGGTATCAAAAAAAAAAATATGATATATAAAAAAAACAACATAAAAATTACATATGTTTCACAAAAAAAAAACAACAAAACAATGATGTAAACTTACCCATCTCTCCCCACTCCTCACCAGAAGGTACTGGTATCTCAGGATCTCTCGAGAAATCAATCCCAGCATAAGGGTAATCCTCTATGACTGGGATTTGTCACGAAAAACAAGCGAATAAATCATAGTCAAAGGATTTGTTGGTCCTTCCACCACCCTATTGTGGCATTAACACTGCCGATCTACAAACTATAGGAAGAGAGGCATGATGTCCTCATACCATTACTCGAGGACTGAAGCTCAGAACTCTTTCAAAGAAGAAAGAGCATAGAATGGTCCCGAACCCGAAGTTCCTCTGCGTCTGCGACCGACAATATGTCAACTACCTCTTCATACAATCTAGCAACATTGTGCTCCAGTCAAATATTTATGCATTTAAGCACTAGATTGCACAGTTCATCTGTGCACGGGACACCTGATGTTGAGCTGCAAAACAGTGATCTGCCCAATAAGAAACACAATCACCTGCAGCGATAAGTCAGTAATCTTTCTTATGGTAACCTGTGAGCTCGATCGCTCTGTACCAGCCTCACAGTAAAGTCCTATCAATTCCGCTATGTTATGCATCTCTGAAAGAAATGTCTGGAAGTTGACTAGTTCCCCTCTCCTGGAGAGGCCAGTCAAAAAATCTATGTCCTCTGTCGTGGGCACCAGTTATTGCCCCTCTAACATAAAGGCCTCTACATCTGGATGCCAATAATCAACCAAGGCGTTCAATAGCCTAGGTTGTGCCTGCATAAAAGGACATAAGAAGAACTTGAGCAGCCCGCATTGCATTAAGGCAGCCACAACATTGGGGTCTTCCCCAACCAACTCACTAACCTCCTCATGCTCTCTTTCTCTCCAGTGAACATACATCCTACAAAACACCAAAGTTCAGGAGGGTTAACCCTTGTTTTTTAAATTTTTTCATTCAAAAAGAGGTCCACGTGGGCTTTAATGCTGACATTCGCATGTACACGTGTGTAGTTTTTACTCTGCCTGAATGTACACACGACATGTCCTAAGACAACCCGCGTGGACCTAGGGCCAACCTTTTGAAGGTCGATGCCCCCCAAAAACTTGGAACCCAAAGCAAAAATAAAGATTTAAATTGCAAGAGAAGAGAGTTTATACTTACTTGGTCCAGACAGATGGTCGTTTCATCCACTGCATCTCCTGGAATCACCACTTTTATCAAAGGGGTGTATTTTCTCCATAGTTAATTTCCAAATCAGTAATGGTGATAATGAGTTTCCAGCTTCTATTTATAGACTTTTTGGCCTCTTTTTGTCACTTTTTTGGCCCCCTTTATCATTTTCTTTAAACCAAAAACCATTTAGAGTGATTTAGGAGTTGCATTAGAGGGGTATGATCGGGTATCAGGACATTTGTTTGGAGTTTTGGGTAAATTTTGACAGTCCATGGAAAAATCTCAGATGATCAACTTGAGCATATAGGTTAGGCTTCTACCCTAACTTTTGTATCTCGTTGTCTTTATCCCTTTTCCATAGGATCAATCCCATCAGGTTGTTACATGGAACCATCATTGCTGCTTTAGAAGTGTCGCGAGTTGGTGGTAGAGCTTATCGGAACATGGATGCCCTAGGTAGATCCTAGTTGCATTATGGTGTCCATGCTGTCTCTAATCATTGTAGGCTCGGGAGTCCTTGTTGTTTTTCCTGATTATGAGTTTGAGCCTCATTTGCATGATTCATTTTCACTCTTTAACTCACCCTCGGGACTCCCAAAAGACATAACGGATCTTCTTTTAAGCCCTTTTCAGACCCTCTAAACATGAAAATATTGTTGAGCGATCTTGTGGCCTTTCACACTCGTTAAACTGAAATTTGAAGTCACGTCTGTTTGGTGGTAGTTTACCCCTTTTTTGGTTCGGATGATCAACTGTATGAACAAAGGTATACTCTAAGGAACTTCAGTTCTCTAGAAGAGTACTCTCAGGTATCATTTTAACCCTTTTTTAGGCCTGAGGGACTAAATTTATGAAAAAGGAACTCCCACGGAGTCCATAGTTAAGTTCTTTTCAGAATCCCTAAAATTGAAAATATCATCGAGTGACCTTATTCTTTCACACTCATTAAACTGGTACAGAAGAACATTCCTGATGGAGTCCATAGTTAAGCTTTTTTCAGACTCCCTAAAAATGAAAAAATGGTCGAGTGATCTTGTCTTTATCACACTCGTTAAAATGGTTTTGAATAGACGTCTTTTCGGTGCTAGTTTACCCCTTTTTTTAATCGACTAGACTACCTTCGAAAAAGATACCACAATGGAGTCTCCTTTTACGTTTTTTTTGACTCTCTAAATATGAAAAACCGTCGAGCTTACCTTCTCTGAGCTCATTAAACTTACATCGAAGGACGTTACCACTGTGTTTTTTGTTAACCGTGTTTGCATACCTAGGTCTTTGGTCTAATGTCGGCTCCATGTTGCTCTCAACTGAACCATCTGAAGTATACCTTATACGCAATCCTTGTAGCACTTTGCCTCTATGTCTTGACACCTTTGGCCCCTGGAGGATTTTTCCTGAGTGTCATTACTTTGAACATTAGTCTTTTCCTTGTGTCTTGAACTTGTATGTTTGCAACACTCATTCCTCCTTTGTAACATAACATTCTTTTATTCTTTTTCCAAAATTATTGAAAAAGACAAAAAAAATCAAATATACCCCAAAAAGAGGAAGGGAAAAGTATTTTCTTTATGGGCAACATAATGAGTCACCCTTGGATAAAGCACATTGGTTTGTTTGTTTATCAAACTTTGGGATTTAATATGACCTTAGGAAGTTGTTCTCTCTACATAGATTTGTGTCCTCCTCCATTTGGTTATTCTTCCAAACATATGGAGAGTTTGCGTTGCCTCTTGCCTCGTAAACTTATGTTAATTCTATGTTGCCTGAGTCTCATCATTTGTCGTGTTATTGTCCAAGGGAAGTTTTTATCAAGCCTGAGTCATCCCCTCTGCATTTTTTCTCTTGCCTTCAGTTTGATCATCAAGATTCTCTAGTCCATGACCAACGAGTCGTCAAAGACCTCTGAGTAGTGAAGTCGTACACTCATATTACACTACTACCCAAGTTTTGAAGATTTTGAAGTTGTTGCTCGAGCTCTGAAGCCCTCATCTCCAGCCATCAGGCCTTATCAGCTTCTAAGAAGATGGATACGTTACATGTATATATTTTTTATTTTGAGATGTAACTCCACTATGTATTGTTCGCAACTACACTTTATATAGTTATATGACATGGATCTACAGTGTATTTTATTGGTAGCCATGATTTTATTTTATCCCAAGCATGGATATGCTCGCCTCGGTGAGACAATTATTATTTTTGCAGATGGCGCCTCCCGATTTCTGGTCCCTGGGCTCACTTGTTTGGCACATCACTAAATATTGTTAATCTATTTCGACCATCAGATGTTCTTCTGACCTCACACGTTAGGGGGCATCTATTATAACCCTAATTTGCACCAGACATGCTTACCTGGCATCAAGCCATCTCAGATTCCTTCTTTGCCAAAGAACTGTTGAACAACTCTTCTTAAAAACCTCTTTTATAAAGTCCCACGTGCCCTGCTCCATTACTGCACACTTGTACATGCTAGCTGACCCAAAACAACCCGCATGTACCTACAAAATCACGAGAAAAGGAAAGTTGTTGACGGAACACATAGCTTTGGGTGAGTTAACTAAACCTTCCAACCATGCATGGCCGAGGGTTCGACTAAATACCTAGCTTCTTCTAGCCTATAAAAGAAGGGTTAGGGGTCCCATTTGGAAGAGGAGAAGCATAGTAAAGAAACTATAATCGATTGTGCATTCCCTTTGTCCCAACCTTTTAGCCATCCTTGTGCAAAGAGAAGATAGAGCAAAGAAGTTGGAGGACAGTTGAAGAGGAGGCCAGGACCAGGTTTGTGGAGCAGTGGTCGACTTCATCATTGTAAGTTGATTTTTTGAAGTTAATAATAAAGAAATACTTTTCCCGTCCCACCATATGAGGTTTTCATGGTTTATTGCATACATGTTTATTGAATCTCTAACCCATTAATCTATATATCAAATGCATGTGGAGTTTGTTATTTGTCTTGTGTGAATGTAGGTTAGCCTTGGGAGGAGATTTGCAGTCCAAGAGTGATCAAGCATGAGGAAGGATCAATATCAAACGCCCGAAATAAGGTATGCTCACTTGATCTTCTTAACTATGTATTTGCTTAAGAATAATGGGGATTAGGTCTGGGACGATGGTAGAAAGTAGAAATCTTTAGGTCTTTTCTACATGCATAATTAAACCCTAAGTGCTAGTCCATAGAGGGATTTCCCACTCACAACACCCGTGCAATCTCGGAAAATAAAAAACAAATAGGAAATGGTGCATCTTCCGAGTAAGATAACCGAGATCTAACCCTTGTTGTCATCAAGAAGCAAAAAGTTTTTCTTGTGTGGAAAGATTTTTTTTTAGCACGCTCTCCAACAAAAACAACAACAACAACAATACTCTTGTTAAACAATAGAATATGTTTTGCTAGCCCATTTGGTTAAAAGTTGTCTTATTAAGTAAGAGGTCTTGAGTTCAAGTCTCTCTTTTTTGTTACTTTTTAAAAAAAGTTCATGCTCAAGTTGTAAAGTGTATTTCACTTCAAGTATAAATGTGAATCACTATAAGTAGCTTTAATATTTTATTTTAGAGTTATTTGTTTTTCATGTAGCTTTTCTTTTAAAAACTTCATTGTAAAAGTGATCCCCACTTCTCTTTATAAAAATGGGTCACTTCATAAAGCAACTTACACCACCACGTGGTCCTTTGGTCACCATTTATGTTTTTTTTTTAAAGGGCATAACTTTCACATCCAAAGTCCGTTTTAAGTGTCGTTTTTTTTTAAACCGCATATTTTTTCGATATATTTCCATCCATATCATCAGTTTTAGTTTTTAAATTCATATTATCTACATATTTAATATGGCTTATTCCAGTAATTTTTTGTTTACTAGCACCAACTACTTCCAATGGAAATCTCATATGGAGGATTTATTAAGAAGTAAAGGCTTGTACCGGATTACCTTGGGAAAGGAAAAAGAACCCACTAATGTTGATAAGAAAGTCAAATGGGATAATAGGAGTGAAAAAGCATGTGGACTAATCAGAATGCCCATCTCTCTTGATTTAAGGTTCCACCATAAAGAAATTGATGACCCCAATGAAGCTTGGGAAAAGATTGAAATTGTGTTTGGTAAACTAAAAATTATTCAAGCACAACAATTAAAAAATAAAGTATTGACTTTAAATCCAAGTGATTTTTCTTTCATTGGAGACTATTTATCTAAGTTTAAAACGCTCAGAATTTTATGTGAAGAATGTAAGATAAATATGGAGGAAGAGCATTGTATCTATCTTATTCTCTCTAAGATAGGCAGTGCATATTATGTGTTTGTATATACCTTTTATGCCATGAGAGAGGCTCTTGGGATATCTTATAAAAAACCCACTCTTGAGTCCTTTTGTGCTGCTTTGATTAGAGAGGAAGATAGTCTTGTACAACTTGGATTGATCAGCACTGCAAGTACCTCCAACAAAGCCTTAGTTTCCCAAAAGAAAGATAAACCCAAGAATCTCAAGAAGCAACCTCCTCGCTACAACAAAAAGAAACATAAGGGTCCCAAACCCGCTCAAACAGCTTCAGCTCCTAATGGTGATAAAGGAGCAAAATATATAAAAAAAAATGCGGACAAACATTGAAAATTTTGTGATAAATATGATCATGATGAGTCCAAATGTTTCAAGAAGATGGCAGCTTTAAAAGCAGCGATGAAGAAGCACAACATCAGTATCGATTCTACTTCTTTTTCTTCTTCTCATGGATATGCACTTTCTGTGTCTGGTTTCTCCTTCAATACAAATTCTACTTCTTCTTCTGATCAGTGGCTTATTGATTCTAGAGCATCTTATCATATGGCTAAGGATAAAGACATATTTTCTGATCTAAATGAATGTAACACCAATAAAATATTTTTTGGTGATGATAGATCTCTTAGTGTTGTAGGATCTGGAATAGATCAAGTAGATAATGGTCATTTCAATGATGTATTATGTGTTCCAAGTCTTTCTTCTAACCTTCTATCAGTATATCAAATCACTCATTCAGGTGAAGATAACACCGTAGATTTTTCACCTCATCAAGTTGTAATCAAGGATATAAAAGATCCTAATCATGTTCTTGCAAATGGAATTGTTGATGATATTACCAAGTTGTACAAGTTTGACAACTTTGGGTCATCATCTTTTTCATCAGTTTTTGTTGCTCATAGTGATGACTTGAGAAAAATTTGGCATGAGTGGTTTGGTAATCTAAACTATCGCTCATTGCAACAAATATGTAATAAACAGATGGTGACTGGTCTTCCTCCAGTTTCATGCAGTGATGGTGTTTGTGTCAGTTGTGTTCTCGACAAACATCATTGAGACAGTTTTGAAAAATGTGCCTCTTGGCATGCCTCGGGCCCTTTGCAGCTTGTTCATAGTGATTTGTGTGGTCCACTTTCTTCTCCTTCTTTTTATGGGTGAAAGTATTTCTTAACTTTCATTGATGAATTTTCCAGACATACTTGGGTTTACTTCTTAAAACTCAAGAGCAAAGTTTTTTACAAGTTTTTGGCCTACAAGGCCCTTATAGAAAAGCAATCTTAACATCAAATTCAAAAGTTAAGAACAGATAACGGAGGCTAATATGTGAACAATAATTTTACAAGTTACTGCACTACACAGGGCATCCAAATGAAACACATTATTCCATATACACCACAACAAAATGGTGTTGCTAAGAGAAAGAACAACACATTAAAAGAAATGGCTAATTGTATGATCCAATCTAAGGGATTAAGTCTAAAGTATTGGGAGGAAGCAATCAATTGTGCAAACTACATAGTAAATCACACTCCCACAAAGGCTCTTAAAAATATAGCATCGGAACAAGCTTGGACTAAAATTAAACCAGATGTAAGTCACTTTCGTGTATTTGGAAGTATAGCATGGGCTCACATTCCTGATGAGAAAAGGAAATCATTGCAGCCTAAAAGTGAGAAGTGTATTTTTTTGGTTATTCTGAAGATGTAAAAGGTTATAGACTTCTTCAACCAAATTGTAATGAAATTATTATTAGAAGAGATGTTAAATTTGATGAAAATATCTTGGCCTGTGAGCCTAATTCGGCAATTGTTTCTTCTTTGGCCTGCGAGCCATCTTCGACTTTTTTTTCTTCTTCTATTCCTATTCTAGTTTCTTCTTCAGATGATGATAGTGAGGATGAAAATCCACCTCCGCCTACTCACCTTCCTCTAGATGAGTCCTTTGAACCTGAACCAACACCAGTTCCACCTCTTCCTAGATGGGTCTGTTCAACACAAGAAGCAACTAGTGGTCTTGTTGGTGATCCTTCATATCAGTGTCGAACATGTTCACAGTTCCAGCGATCCTCTTATCTTTTGGCTCAAGTTTCATAGACTCATGATATAGAGACATTTGCATAAGCTTCAGGTCATCAATATTGGGATACATCAATGAATGAAGAGTATCGTTCTTTAATGGCCAACAATACTTGGGATCGTCTACCTCTTCCAAAAGGAATAAAACTTGTCAAATGTAAATGGTTCTACATAACTAAGTATGCATTAGATGAAAGTGTTGAAAGACACAAGGATCAGTTAGTTGCCAAAGGATTTTCCCAATTTGAAGGAATTGAATATAATGAAAACTTTCCCCTGTAGCCAAAATGAATTCCATCTGCCTTGTTCTTGTCCTTGTTTCCTCACATAAATGGGAGGTCAAATAGATGGATTTCAAATCTACCTTCTTGCATGGAGAATTGCAAGAATAAATCTACATGGAACAACCTCGTGGCTATGTCCAGAATGACTCTAGCCTTTTTTTTCTCCTTAAGAAATCTCTTTATAGTCTTAAGCAAGATCCTCGAGTTTGGTATGCCAAAATGGACAACTTTCTTATTGACACTGTATTCTCTAGGTGTCATTATGATTCTAATGTATATACCAAGAAAGTAGGAAGCCATCTCATAATTCTTTTCCTTTATGTTGATGACCTAATCCTTACTGGTAGTGACTCAAAAATTTTAAACCATGTGAAACCCAGCCTTAAGAAGAAATTTGAAATGACAGACTTAGGATTTTTGCACTATTTCCTTGGCCTCCAAGTTTTGCAAAACAATGAAGGAATTTTTCTTTACTAGTCTAAGTATGCTTGTGACCTTCTTCGTCACTTTCACATGGATGATTGTAAACTAGCCCCTTCTCTCCTCCATTCTAGAGTCAAGTTAGTTGCCACTTTTACTTCACCTGAATGTGATGCCACCTTGTACCATTAGTTAGTTGGTAGCCTCTTGTAATTGACTCATACCCATCTCGATCTTTCCTCTGGTATTGGTCTTGTTGCCCGATATATGTAAACACCCCATGAAATCCATTGGAAAGCAGCCAAAAGAATACTTCAGTATGTCTGGGGTACAGTTCAGTTCAAGATACATTACAGTTCAGGGGGCACTCCTTTATTGGTTGGTTTCACTGATTCATATTGGGTTGATGACCCTGATGATCAGAAGTCTACTGCAGGTTATTTTTTTCAGCCTTGGTTCAGGACCTGTCACTTGGGAATGTAAGAAACAACGGGATATTGCACTATTTTCAATAGAAGCAGAGTACTGAGTAGCAATAAATGTAGGTCGAGAAGCCTTGTGGCTTCGACATCTCCTTTAAGAGTTTAGATTCCACTAGCAGTATCTGAACAGCCTTTGTTGTGACAATCAGAGTTCCTGCAAGATATAAGATATAATAAATATGTAGAACAGAAATAAAATGCTAGAAATGGCAGAATAACAGTAATATAACTAGCATAATCTCCACAATAACACAGAAATAATATGAGAACAACAATTGAAATAGCACTTTGATTCAAAAAGCAATGTTCAAAGGCCTCTTCGAGGGGGCAACCTCCAGTCGAGGAACACTCTATTACAATAATATCCAAGCTATAGTTTTCATACCCTCGACCCTTATTTATACTAAATATGTCTATTAAGAGAAGCATCTAGAGGAAGATCCTTCTAGAAGCGGAAGCTTCTATTAGGTCTTCTTACATCCGCCTTCTTATATTTTATTGAAAGGCCTTATTAATATTGACCTTTATTACATCTGAATACATTGATCTACCTATGTGTGGGTTAGGACCTTAACATGTCCACCCCTTTAAAAACAGCCTTGTCCTCGAGGCTTGAGATGTGGAAACTGCTAAAAAATGGTAGTTGGTTCCCAAGTGGCATCTGCTGGAGTCATATATTTCCACTATACTAGCACTTCCTTGATGGTTCTCTGATGCAAGCGATGCTCACGTTGGTCCAAAACTACTTATGGATGTAGCCAAATGGATCCTTCTTCAGCTAACTCTGGAAGGTTGGTTTGAATTTGGCACCTGGTTCCAATCACATTCTTTAAGCATGAAACATGGGAAACAGGATGTAGCTTCGATTGACTGGGTAGAGCTAACTGATATGTGACTTGTCCCACGCACTTGAGAACTGTGTAAGGACCATAAAACTTGGGTTCTAGCTTCTGAAAATGCTCGGCCTTGAGGGAAGTTTTCTTATATGGTTGCAGTCATAGAAACACCTGATCCCCTTCTGCGAATTGACGTTCAGAGAGACCTTGATCTTCTTGCTGCTTCATGCAATTATGTGCAATGACCAAGTTCTCTTTAAGGGTATGAAGAATATCCTCTTGGACTGTAAGTGTTTGGTCAACTGCCTGGACCTTTGAGGTACCCAGTAAGTATGAGAGAACTGAAGGTGGCTTCTGTCCATATACTGCTTCAAAATGAGTCATGCAAGTGGTTGTATGGTATGAAGTGTTGTACCACCATTCAGCGAGGGGTAACCATTGAGCCCACTTGTGTTGTTTTTCAGAGGCAAAGCACCTTAGATATGTTTCCAAACACTTGTTGACAACTTCTGTTTGACCATCCATCTGGGGATGATAAGTTGAGCTGAAATGCAATTGGGTGCCTTGTAGCTTAAACAATTCTTGCCAAAAATTGTTTGTGAAAGTTGGGTCACGATCAGAAACAATAGAGTGCGGCATGACATGAATCTTGAAGACCTGGTCCATGAAAATTTGAGCCACTGTGGATGCAGTAAATGGGTGATGAAGAGCATAGAAATGAGCATACTTGGAAAGACAATCCACAGCCACCATTATGACTGATTTATTCCCCGATTTGGGTAAGCCGGTAATAAAGTCCATAGAGATATCCTTCCAAATAGCAGGGGGAATCAGAAGTGGCTAGAGTGTGCCCAAATATTTGACTATTTCTCCATTGTTGCGTTGACACACCTCACATTCAGTGACAAAATTATGGATGCCCTATTTCATACCATCCCAGAAAAAAGAACGTTTGACCCTGTCATATGTTTTGGTGAACCCTGAGTGCCCCACTGTGGGTGTAGCATGAAGCTCAGAAAGTACCATGGATTTAATCTTGGATTGTTTACTTAAATACAAATGGCCTTTGTATTGAAGCTCATCCTGGAGCCAAGAGTACCCTGGGGGAGCCGGAGCCTTGGTCTGCAATTGCTAGATCAGATGCGAACTTTTGGGATCTTGAAGCCATTCTTGGCACACAGCTTGGAGCCATTCGGGTACAATGAAGGAAAGAGAAAAAAAGGATCCTTCTTCTTCATATTTTTGGGATAGTGCATCCACCATGACATTGTATTTTCCCTTCTTGTAAATGATCTCATAATCATATTCAAAGAGCTTAGTCACCCATTTTTTTTGCTCCTGGGAGGAAATGCATTGTTCCAGAAAGTACTTGAGGCTTTGATGGTCGATCTTAATTTGGAAGCGTTTCCCCAAGAGATAAGGATGCCACATCCCAATGGCATGCAAAATAGCCAACAATTCCTTTTCATAAATGGGTTTGCCTAGATTCCTTTCAGACAGTTGCTTGCTGGTGAAGGCCAAAGGTTGACCCTCTTTCATAAGGACAACAACGATTCCTTTCCCTGAGGCATCACATTCCAATACAAAGGTCTTTGTGAAATCAGGAAGGGCCAGAACCGGAGTGGTGCACATGGTCGTCTTCAAGGTTTGAAAATCTTGAGCAACAGCTGGAGTCCAAGTGAAAGAGTTATTTTTTAGGAGAGCTGTGAGAGGTGTTGCAATATTTCTGTAGTTCTTAACAAACTTGTGATAATACCCTGTTAGGCCCAAAAATCCACGCAATATTTTGAGAGTCTTTAGGTGAGGCCGGTCTTGCATAGTTTCAATATTTTTCAGGCCCACCCTGACGCCATCCTTGCCCACCAGATGACCCAAGTATTCTACTTCTGAGGCACCAAAAGCACATTTAGACTGTTTCAGGAAAAGTTGGTGCTGAGAGAGTAAGCGGAGAACTTGATCCACATGAGTAAGATGGTTTGTCTAGGTTTTTCTATAGATGAGGATATCATCAAAGAAAACTAAGAAAAAATGATGGAGAAAGGGATGGAAGACATGATTCATGAGGCTTTGGAAGGTGGAGGGAGTGTTCCATAGGCCAAAGGGCATGACAAAAAACTCATAGTGGCCCTCATGAGTTTGAAATTCCATCTTGGGGATGTCTGCCTCTTTCATACGTATCTGGTGATAGCCTGAGCGAAGATCAAGTTTAGTAAAGAATTGGGCTCCACTCAATTCATCCAGGAGGTCATCAATGACAGAAATGGGAAATTTATCTTTAATGGTTAGTTTGTTGAGGGCACGAAAGTCGAGACACATTCTCCAAGAGCCTTCTTTCTTCAGGACCATGACTACTGGAGAAGAGTAAGGGCTCATACAACGATGGATAATGCCTGCAGTAAGGAGTTCCTGGACCATTTTCTCAATTTCATTTTTTTGTGAAAAGGGGTGGCGATACAGATGGATATTGGGAGGAAGGCTTCCTGGTACAAGGGGAATGGAATGATCATGAACACAGTAGGAAGGAGGGAGTCCTTAGGGAGTGGAAAATACCATTTGATGTTTATAAAGAAGGGCTTGGAGGTCTTGTGGCACTAGGGGTGTCTCTATTGCTTGTATGGCATGGAGTTGGGCAATGACACCTGAATGACCTTTTTTTGGCAGCTTTTCCATGCGATGGGAACTAATGACCTCAAGTGAACCAGTAGCGATGCCTTGGAATTTATATTGGTGGCCTTCCTGGTCGAATTGCATGGTTAAGTCCTTAAAATCCATGAGAATGGGACCCAAGTTCCTTAGCCAGTCTGCACCCAACACAATGTCACAACCACCCATGTCGATAGCAAACATATGGGATTTGAGGTGGTAGTCACTGATTTGGTGACACACATTTTCACAGTGCCCTCCACATTTCATGGAACCACCATTGGCAATCATAATTTGGAAATTGTTGACGATATTGATGTAGCAATGGGTTTCTTGGGAAATGCAGCGATGAATAAAATTATGGGTACTTCCACTATCAATCAGAATGATGACCTTCCGATTCTTGATGTAACCAATTAACTTGAGGGTTTGGGGGGCGAAGAAGCCAATGAGAGCATTGAGGGAAATGATCGGTTCTACTTCAGGAGGGTCGGAGGGAGGGGTTATGTCAGTGATTTCAAGTGACTCAAGAACAATGGGAGTTTCAACATCCTCTTCTGAAATATCCTCAGAGATGGCCATAAAAATATTTTTTTCCTTACATTTGTGGCCCAGGAAATATTTGTCATCACATTTATAACAAATGCCTTTGAGTTGGCATTCATCCATTTCATCCCTGGTGAATTTTTGGATCTTTAATGGGGCGGAGGGAGTAGTGGGATTTATGGGTTTAGGGCAAGGGATAAAGGAAGGTTTACGGGTTTGAGAAGATACAAATTGTTGTGCTTCTTTGTCTTTTTTAGTAGCCTCCACCCAACTTGAAGGTCAAGCCATGAGGACATGGGCCCGAATATCCTCCTTGAGGCCACTAATAAAACACTCTTGAAAGAAAGAATCAGTCATGCCCTCTGTTCGAAAAGCCAGGAGATCAAATGCAATTATGAAGTCTTCGATTGTGCCTGATTGTTTCAATTTTTTCAAATGGCCCAAATGGTTGGTGTTAGTGTCAAAGCATTCATAAAGCTCAGTCACAAATTGGGTCCAAGCAATATACCCTTGACGGGAAGTTTTTCTCCATTACCACCATTGCCAGTGTTCTTGATCTAGATGTAGAACACCATTCCGAAGTTTGGCCAAGTCATCTGTAATTCCGTATAAAGAGAAATAATGTTCCATTTGGGTGACCCAACCATTGGGGTCCGAGCTATCAAATTTGGTTACATCCACCCATGGAAGGTGTATGTCACATTGAAAGTGATGGGGCTGAAAGGTATATGAATGGGAGGAAGGTGCACCTTCAGTCTTTGGATTTGCGTCAGAAAAAGGGTCATTGGTAGGGATCTTTAGTTTGGGGCAGAGTGATGCAAAGACGGATTCAAGTTGGGTGGTCAGTTCTTGTTCGACTTCCTCCATTGCGGACTGCATGGATGCATTTATGGTTGTATTGATGGAT
The DNA here is from genome assembly GCA_009831015.1 of Picea engelmannii. NCBI lineage: Eukaryota > Viridiplantae > Streptophyta > Pinopsida > Pinales > Pinaceae > Picea > Picea engelmannii. The sequence goes on from ML794516.1 coordinate 65,166, forward strand.
GTATCTTGGGAGGCAATAGTAGCATTGAGTTGTTTCACTTCTTTTTGGGTCTCGAGGAAACTAGATTTCAAGGTGTTGAAGAGAGACTCCAGTTCTTGGTTACGAGTATGGGCCATGAGGATGGGTGAACTGAAAAGGGGCAGGCGGGGTCAAATTTTTTTTCCAAAAAATGATATGGATGATTGTGATAAGGGAGAAGAGATAGATCCAATGGAATAGGTCTCAAATAATGGTGAAAAAATTTCTAGAATCTGAAGAATACTGCAGTGATGAAATCCCCAGATTCTTAACCAGAAAGAAATGTGTATTTACTTGGCAACCCGAACACAGTTGCATGGCAATAGATCTGGTTAGTTTTAATTTGTTTATGTTTCTGTCCCCCAAGGGTTAGGTATTCAAGGGTTCTACAAACAAGGGTTTTCCCTGTGCTATAGCTCTCTGATATACATGCAGGGTCCAACAGTAGTACTCGACCCAATATCTCAGGGCACGAACTAAGGAGGATAGATTGTACCCTTAGTCGTACTACCCGACTACCCAGGTACTAGAGAGTATCTTTCCAAGTGTTGTTCTCAGTGACACTATAGTAGTCTAGCGGCTGATAGGTTTATCTAAAGAGGGCTTCGGGAAATCTAGGTCGATCCGTACATAGGTGTTGTCTGATGCGCTACCACTCGAAGGGGTACCAACAGGGATTACAAGGGTGGCCAAAAAATGTGCGCTTAAGAACCACTTGTATTTCCTGCATGTATGAATCCCTCAACCGCGGGTTTATGTGCATAATGACAGATCTCTATGGCTTAAGGATGCCAGAATACATCTCTACCCTGGAAAAAAATTCCCACAATTTCTGCCAAGGAAAGTGCTCTGATACCACTTGCAAGATACCAGATATAATAAATACGTAGAACATAAATAAAATGATAGAAATGGCAGAATAACAGTAATATAACCAGCATAATCTCCACAATAACACAGAAATAATATGAGAACAACAACCGAAATAACACTTTGATTCAGAAAGCAATGTTCACAGGCCTCTTCAAGGGGGCAACCTCCAGTCAAGTAGCGCTTTGTTACAATAATTTCCAAGCTATAGTTTTCATACCCTCGACCCTTATTTATACTAAATATGTCTATTAAGAGAAGCATCTAGAGGAAGATCCTTCTAGAAGCAGAAGCTTCTATTAGGTCTTCTTACATCCACCTTATTATATTTTATTAAAAGGCCTTATTAATATTGACCTTTATTACATCTGAATACATTGATCTACCTATGTGCGGGTTAGGACCTTAACAGTGCCATTTAGCTCACCAAAGACCCAATTCAACATTAGCACAACAAGCACATCGAGCTACACATGTACTTCATCAGAAAGATCATTCATGATCAAGTTATTGAAGTGATATTTTTCCCTATAGAAGATCAAGTTGCAGACATTTTCACAAAATCTCTTATAGAAGCGAAGTTTTCTAAACTTCGATCTATGTTAGGAGTTCAGGAAGTTTTCATTAAGGGGGATAGGCTCTAATGCCTCATTCCTTCTCCTATTATGTCACTATTGTAAATCCTTCAATCCTATCCTAAGTTGTTCTTAAGGGGGGATGTTAGGATATTTAGAAACTTAGGAGTTAGTTAAGATCTACTTGGTCTAATTTGTCGTTAGGTAAAAGTGTGTTTCTTAGTGTATTTCTTTAGTATGCATTAGTATGCATTTGTAGTTAGGAAATCCGATGGTCACGATATGTTCCTAACATAGAGTGATCCAACGATTCATATTCTCCTCGATCTTAGCGGCCATTGATCGATGGATTAACACCTAATTGGTCCATGATATCTATTTAAAGAGCATGGAGGGTCATTTGTCAATGATCGATTGTGAGAAAATCTATTGTAAAATCTCTCTGTAATATTTTTCTTTTGCATCAATAAATTGCTCCAAATGGTCGTGTTGGTTGGGGCTGTGGATGTTTCCCCATAGGGGTCTTACCACGTCAAAACATCGATGTGTTGATGTTTTATCTGGTTGTGTGAGTGGTTACTGAAGGTGTTCTTCCTCTGTTGGAATACATGTGTTGTCTAACATCCGACACCCTCCTGGTAAGTAGCCAGGCCTTTAAACAATACTTCTCCCAAAAAAAAATACCTTTTAGTGTTTTGTTTGAGTTTTTTTTTTTTTTT
>ML794516.1:77386-88881 GCA_009831015.1 Picea engelmannii
CAAGGATTGCTTGAGGAGTTTTATCCTTCCATAAGGATTAATATATGGTGTTACCCTACCTCAAGGGTTTTCTCTATTTCTTGTGTTCATGTTATAGTGAATGATTTATGGTTTATTCTTGGTATTATTGAAGTATATTTGCATATCTGATTCAGGTTCTTAACAGATGCCCAAAGATCCTTATGAGTGATCAAGGCACACATTTTATTAATAAGACCATTGAAGCCTTGACTGGGGAATTTGCAGTTCATCATCATAAGAACACACCCTACCATCCATAAGCAAATGGGACAGTTGAAGCATTCAATAATATCTTGGAGACAATGTTGATGATGTTTGCAATGTGAATAGGGATGACTAGGATTTGAGAGTACCAGCAGTGTTATGGGCCTATAGAACCACTTGCAACAAGTTGACAATGCAGACCCCCTTTAAGTTGGTCTATGGCCTAGAAGCAGTTGTACCAATGGAATATTTATTTCCTAGTCTGAGAATCTCAACCTTTACGGATACGGATGACACTAGCATTGTTCAAGAGAGGCCCGTGTAGTTGGTCGAACTAGAGGAAGATATATTTATTGCAGGATTCCATCAGCAAGTGTAGAAGGAAAGAGAAAAGGCCTACCATGATAGACACATCAAAAAGAAAGAGTTTAAGCAAGGAAATATGGTATTGGTATATGACAGAAAATTCATGAAGCATCCAGGGAATTTCAAGACACATTGGCTAGGGCCATATGAGGTTGCCTATGTTACAAAAGGAGGAGCTACACAGTTGAAGACTTTGAATGGAGAATGCAAGGAAGGTCTGTTGAACAGGAGTCGGTTGAAATTGTATTATGACAATCAATTGCCTCACAGCTCGCAGTAAAAACAGAAGAAAAAGGGTCCGGGTACCAGGTGCATTTGAAACTAGGTACTAGACATAGAAAAGATAGTCTACACACAATGGGGGAGGATAGATCAGAAAGCATAGGCTACTCCACATAGTTTGAAGTCGAAGAAAAATGAAAGGATCAGATTTGAAGTGACTCGAGATGAGTCACGTGTGAGTGTTGGGGGCCTGTTGGCCCTTGGTTATGGAAGTAAGAGAAGATCAAGGAAGAAAAGATGAAATGTGAACTATGCAGAAGACACAACGACTGATACTAGGTCAAAGTGAGCAAAAGAAGCAGAAAATATGGATCAAAGTGCAAGAGAGAGAGTCGTTGGACGAGAGGATCAAGAAGAAAATATCAGCAAGGAAGATGGACCGTGGAAAACTCAGCAAATGGAAAAATACATCATTGGATGCTTTGGATAACCTCGTGGGAAGAAAGGAAGGATAGGCTGGTGAAGCCCAAAAAACGCAGGTCAAGTTGACCTAGGGTTTTAGACACCTAGGGTTTTGACACCTAGGGTTCAGCCTAAGGTTTTCGATGAGATATTGTAATGTATAAATAAGAACCTAGAGAGGAGAAGAGGGGTTCGTTATTGGGTTTAGGATTGTGAGAGAAAAGGCATTGGTTATTATCAGTATATCTGAGAGAGAGAGAGAATTGTTGAGTGGGAGAGAATTTTGTATTGTAAGATCTTCAGCTGGGTGTGAAGATCAACCCTACAACTGAGTGCATAGGGAAGGGAGATAGAGAGAAATATTTGCAAGCTAAGAGGACAGATAGAATTGTATGCTTTCACCTAATATATTATAAAGCACAGTTATGTGGACGTAGCCCTAGGGAGAGGTTGAACCACATATATCTTGTGTTGTGTGTGATTGATGATGTGTTCTTTACTTTTGTTACTCTGATGATATATTAGTATGTTAGATATAACATATAACTGTGTGAAGTTGGCTAAGATGGTAAACGATATCTAGATGCCATGTTTTTCTTGTATTGGATCCACTTTGTAGTCCCTCTGATTATAGACACCTATGTCCTACAACCCCCTATTGCTACTTTGGGTGAGACTGCATCTGCTTCGCAAGTGTTTCCGAAAGGGCCAGTATTTAGGGCTTGTTGGTGCGTTATTAGAGCTGAACCCTTGGTATGCCCCTGTGATAACACGACCAAAGGGTCTAAAGTGGTGCTCCCACATTGGAGCGACCTATACAACAAAATTATTCAAAAGGACTAACCTGATTTCACGCCTCATAGTAATCCAGATGTCTGAATATTGGATGATGACGTGTTTCCAAACATTCATAGGTCAAATCTGCATCAGGTAGCTAGTTGAACCCCAATTTTTCCCTACATCAAGACCTTTGGATGGATAATTGACCATACTGACATAGTAAAGTGAACCATCAACAATGAACAAGGTGATTTTGTTGGTTTTTTACTTCCGACGGAGGTGCATAAGTACTACAAACTCAGAGACCCAGAGAAAAGGCTAAACACAGTCTTCATGGTCAAGTTCTACGAGATTCATGGTACTAGTTGATTTCTAGCCTCGTGGTGGAAGGAAGAAAATAAAACCACAAATAGGAGCATCGGATGGTACAACACAGTAAATTTTTGAGATCCATACATGTATATGATGGCATTAATCTGTTAGTTATATGGAGAAAAGGATTGCTCCAAATTTTCAGAGGCATGTATGCCCTTAGCATACACTGTGGCAATTCTGGGGAGAAACTTCAATTGGGGAGCCATTATCTCCAAGTAGCTCAGTATAAATCTTTCACAGGATCAGACACCAAAGGAAGGAGATATTATGACCTTCTACATGGCATCCTACTTGCTGGATGTAATTTGCACAAGGAACATTTTTGCATGTATGAATTTGAGCTAGCATATTTCTGAATTGTTTGTACATGTCTAATTCAACATATTGTGGGAAAATATATACAAGAGAGAATATTCTTGAATATGCGATGAGATCCTAGCTAGGTTTTACGTCCTCATATTCAGAAAAGAGTTCCCTCGTCTTTCGGTGGCGGAAAAGAAGACGATAGAAAAAGTTGGCCACTGGTACTTCAAAGAAACTAGCACTTATATTAGAGTGTTTGAAGCTACCAACGCACCCCACCTTCTCCCTACTCATGTCTCAGATCAACTCATTTTTGGGGAGATCTACTACCAGACCATATTGCAAGGCTACAATGCCTCCCTCATTAAAGAAAAGAAGTGATCTTTCATTATCTATGGTTTCCACATAGAAGTTTACATGGTCAGAGACACTGCGCCTGCGAAACAGGAGGGACTAAATCAGCTCAAGTATCGGTTTCATATAGGGAAATTTTTCAAGAACTATCCCAAGGTCTTAGTTCCTCATCATGTGGTGTAGGTATCCTCTTATTGGCCATATGCTCATGATAATATTGAATACGAAATCTTCACTGAAGGTGCCCAGGACTGGGAGGAAGTACTACAAAGAAGGGCTAACATGAATATGACTAAGTTCATAGCGATGTCCTTGGATGAGAAGGTTGAGACAATAGAGAAGACAACTCAAGAATCTCTCAGGGTTAGAGACGAAAGAAGAATAGTGGAAGCAATAGAGGCACGAAGGAGGGGGATGATGTTATGGGAAGAAGCCCAAATATCCATACAAAGGATAGAAAAAGATCCCCCACTTAACCCTTTGATTGAACTGCTGAGGATTACCCCTATCAACACAAGAAGCCAGGAGGTAGAGCCAAATGACTCAAGTCCCACTCCACCAATAGAAATTTTCGATCAAGAAGAAACTATCCAGGTGAGATCCCTGATAACAATTGTAGTTCAGCAAATTCCAGCAAGAGTATCAAGCGGAAATGGGGTGCCTATCCATTCTTATGGACCTAATCATGATATATGATGATGATTAAGGCTCGTAATTTTCACATATATCTCTGGTTGTAATCACCCAAGAGGAAATCCCAAGCAAAGTATCTTCTCTGGCTCTCGATGAACTTGTACAGGAAGGACGTCAAAATCACCACTGATGTTGAATTGATCAGTTCACTGGAAACACATCTGACAGGAGATACTCAGAAACATAGTGCCAGATCCAAATATGGGATGGACATGGTTTAACAAGAAGGAACAATGAAGCTATCAGAAATTGTCACCCCACCAGTCAAACCTTGAATCGATACTGAGATTGCGCCTACTCCCTCATCTAGAGTGAAAACACAGTTGATCATTGAAACCAGGCAGGATGACCATCCTACAGAGCATCCAAGAAACTCCCCTGCCAAGGAGTCGAGTGGACCCAGCCATGAAACAAAACAAGAACCAGTATGGAAAGAAACCTCAGAGCATCTCTACACACCAGGAAGCCTGGGAAATACGTTGTCTTGGGGAGATCAACAGATTTTGGAGCTTGTAGATGAAATCGATGACATCCAAGCCATTTCTTATGAGAGGAAGAGAAAAATTTTGATTAAAAGGATGGACAATAAAATAAAAATCCCCTTGGATATCACTTTGTTCATAACCACAAAAGAAACACTATTTGATACAAAGCACGCTAAGATGACCAAACTCATTGGATATGGAATGGCCATAATGGATGCAAAACTTGACAGAGAAAAGAAGGATGAAGAGGAGGCAGCCGCCATGAGAAAATAATTGGACCATCTTCATCATCAAGCTAAGTACTACTAGAACTTGACACATGCAGTGTTACTCTTAAATAACGACTTCTGAGAAATGTATGGGAAATTCAAAAGAGAAAGAGACCTCTTCACTGCTCGAATAGTCGATCTTCAAGAAGATACTTTAATGGGGATGGTGACCTGCAAAGATATGCAACAATGGTTCGAAAAGGCACATCATGCCTTAGAACCATTCGACTACATCAGTGAAATACAGAAGGGTCGTTATTCAAAGGAGCATGGTATCCAAGTGTTGATGGATAGTAGCATCGCTCGAATATGAATAGAATCCAAACACTGGGTGTCCATGGTCCAAGAGCCTCAGCGAAAAATTCAATAAAGCTGGGTAGATTGTGAGAAAATATGGGAGCAAATCAACCTGGAAATGAAGGGAATTAATTTGTCGGAGTTTGGTCCGTTGGAGGATTTCACCAACTTACAAGATATTGTTAAACAACATGAAGAGAAAGACCTGGCATGGGAAACAGATATTTCGCAGACTTCAAGCATGATCTTAGGTCTAGAGAGGAAGTTCATGGAACCCTCGATCAAATCTCTGGCAGTCTTACAATGCTTAAGTGTCAAATTGATCAAGTACAAGAAGCGGGCAGTAGAGATAAAGGAAGTCCTCTCTACCCTGATGGATCAACATAGGTTCCCATATGCAAACACATGTGAAGACCTCTTCTTCCAGTGGTTGGAATATGATAGAAATAATCCACTATAGTGAAAGGATCAGATGATCTTAGGAGAACAAAGAGATGAAATTTTCCACGTGTCATTTTATTTCTCTTAACACGAATTTTATTAGTGATTTTTAGCTTAGTGATTCTTTATAAATAGGAATATGAACCTCGTGTTTAGGGTTGATGGTTTTTAAGAGAAATACTTTCTGGAATTTTGTAATAGAACTACTTCTGTACAATTTTATTTTAATTAAGAAGTTTTGTTTAGAACCAAATACACTTCTATCATCTAAGGCGTGAATGTGTTTAGACCGAGGATTATCTCTGTCTTCAGATTTGATATTTGTTGCTTTGTTGAGTAAGAGTTGGTGTACCTGTATTTAAATTTATCCTATGATGTTGTAATAGTTCTTTTATTCTAATTGGTGACTAGAAATTGATTGTGTTAACCTTTGATTTATGATAGAGTATGGGAAATTACTTTTCTTGCACTAACTTCTTATCACATGTATGTTTCTTTTATTTAACTGTTATCTCAGACGATGTTGAATGTCCACTAATTAAAATGGTATTAATGCTAGTTTGAAGTTGTTTAGATATTCTTCGTTTGCAGGATAGGGTAAAGGTTATCCTAAGCCCAATCTTCCCCCCAAAAGACATAGTTAGCTTCTCTCTGTCATATGGTTTAGATTTTTATCTTCCTTTTGTTTTAAAGTTAGAAAAAGAACCAAAAAAGAGAATTGCCTAGCCTGAATAAAAGGCTTAATAGAAAAGACATATATGTCGGTCACAATTAAATCCCATCAATAAACCCAGTGAAATCGCGAATCTGTAGAACCTTACCACTCATCAAATTATTATGAGTTTAATTGGGCCTCTTAGGATAGTTTGGTTCCTGTTGTTGAGTTAAATGGATCTCGGACCGCTCAATACACTGTCACTTCCACTATCACTATCACTCTGTCTCTATCACTATCACTTTGTCTCTGTCACTGTCACTCTGTCTATGTCACTATCACTCTGTCACATCAAATTGTATCAGCTCATCAACCAAATAACATATGTACCATACCATGCATAAATTGTATACCAACATACATACTATCTCATGCATCAATCATGAACCAAAGATACATCAATACAGAATTGTGAATCATGAACTAGAGCATCAACCATGTGTAACATGTACCATATACCATACCATCAACCATATGCAGATTTGTACCATATCATCAATGAAGTATCCCAAAGAACCAATGCATGTCCCTCATGCCACCATACAACATGAATATACCTCAACCATGTACAATCAACTCAAGGATATGAATTATAAGAGCCATGTCATATGTTGAACCAGATATAAGGGTGCTCCTCACTCAGCCAAGCAACCAATATATACAATATCCAAATACCAAACCAACCATACCAAGTATGCCTCAAGTATACACCATATCATGACAATAACTAATCATCAAAAAATGTATATAATGATACCGATACCTCTAAAGCTAACCTAAAACAGTAAGATGTTGACCTGTAGACTTCCTTTATACCTTTAGGGACCCAGTACCAACATCTACTCAAACATTCATTATCTTTTCACAGATACACAACCTTATCTTCTACAACCCGCAAATATCTACGCTTTCCTTCATTGCAGCCCATGTACATCCACACCGTTTTGACCTGCAACTCGCAGATACCTCAAAAACTAGGGTTTTCTACAACCCTACGACTTTTTCCTTCGACCTTCCTTTGTTACCTCAAAAAAATGTCGTCACAACCTCATGAAAATATCACTAGTTCACAATATAGATAATCAATGAATGAGTGTGAGAGTATGTTTGTGAACGACTCCTTGAGGTGATTATATAATTGTGCTAGGTAACTCCTCTCCTTAATTTAGGGCTTCTAGGGTTTTCTTGTTACAACAAATTTACCCCTTTTACCAAGACTTATAACAAACTAGGGGCTTCTTGTCCATTCTTCGAGCTTCCAACTTTACAAGGCCATATCTCCCTAACCCTAAGGAACCATGTGGTGTTCCACATATCACCGAAAATGGAACAATGACTACAATCCATCTATGAGGGTCTTTCTTGCATTCACACTATCCTTTCTATCCATATTCTTCATTCAACATTGGGTACCAAAAACACATCGTTGGGGCTACTGAGATTCTTAAACGGTTGACATAAAACTCTAAGATCACTCCCCAAGGGTTGAAATCAATGAAAACGAACTGTTCAAACCAACTATCCAACAATATCCCCCTTTGAAATTGATGGAAACAGTTAGGCATGGAAATAATTATGCTCATGCTCCCCCTATGACCATTTCTCCCCCTAACTGCATTCCTCTTGTTGGGTTCCTTTTGTCACAAGGGTGAGCAAAAGGAGGTCCCTTAACTATCAAGTTAGGCTATCCAGAAAGCACAACATAGAGTTAGTTGGTTGGGGTCTCAACTAACATAAGGGAACAAGAAATAAACAACAATGAAATAAATATAAACTAAGAAATTGATAACTTCAAATGAATGCACAAATAAAACACATGAGATGTATACCAAGTAAATTGTTGTTCGAATTGATACTCCTTGGAGAAATATGGGAACTTATGAGTCCTCTATTCCTCCTTGGGAAGGCTCTTGAGTCCCCAAGTACAAAGTATTATTTCTACTATCAATGGCTGAAAAAGGAAAATGGTGAAGAAAAGAGTGAGGGACTACTCAAGAGGAGAGAGCCTTAACACTTGCTATGGATGCCCAAAATATTTCTAAGAGGAAGATGGCTTCCCAAAGATAAAAATGAGCAACATAACAATACTCAAATGCTTCTTCTTTTTTGCATACAATGGCCCTTTATTTATAGGAGGATGGAAATAGTTTACTTAACTAGTTCCAAATGTGATTAAGATGTTCTTGGAGGTAACTCCCATCCTTTTCATTGATCCCAAGGCAAAATTTGGGGGAGATTTTGGGTATGTGGGAGATCCCCTTCATCCTAAAAGTGGTTGAGGCTGCCTGACGAAACTCATCAGTGCACCTTTTCTACGTCCACATAGGTCTTTTGATTTTCAGTCATGCACTGTGCGCATCGTACATCATGTTATCCCATGTGGATGTGTGCATTTTGCTTTGGTTGAATGTGCATGAATTTATAGAACTAGTTTTATGATTGTCTTTCCAAACTAAGTGTAATCCTTCCATGAATATTGGTAGTATGATGTGTTTGTGTTAATTGTTTCTTCATCAATTGTCTATATTTGTAGTGAGCAATTTTCCGGTGATAAAAAATGCCCCCTAATGTGTGAGGTTAGGAGCATAGGTATAGCCGAAATACATCATAGTTTCTTTTGGTGATGATGACATTGTGTATAAAGTGGAAAAACCTGAACATGAGGAGTTGTGAGAGTCATCCATCGAAGGAAGAGGGAATGGAAGATTAGTACAAAGTATGATAGAAAAACAAAAAGTGTTTATACAAATGAGGTGGGCATACCCCATGCTCGTATCATGAGATCATAAAGAGATAGTAGTAATTGAACTTGTTGACGAAGTAGATATCTGTAGTGCCCTCAAGGGCATTAAAAACAACAAGTGACGATTCTGATGATGGAATTGTATCTGAATCGAGTGGTGAAGGACTTGGAGGCATTTATGGCCTAATAAAATTCAGAGGTCTTCGGCCATTACTGAAAACTACAATGGTCACAAAGTAAGATTCATCGTAACATGAGATTGTGCTGGAGTCAAATGTCATGGGGATCAACAACATCAAAGAGAAATTAGGACTCTCTATGTGTCATCTGGGGCTACTCATTTTCAATGGAATGAGAGCCAAGATACTATCACTTTTCTGAAAATTATTGATGTCGACACGAAAGGTGACGCGACGATAAGAAGCAAAGGGATTCTAGATATCCATTTGATCAACATGGTGTCAGAAACTGTATGGGTACTAGTAAATGGTGTGATAATCATGAACGATGTCTGGAATATACAGGATTCCAGAAATTCCCTTGGTTGGGGGGGGATGGATGGGTGGAAGAAATCGTAATACACTATCTCGTGTCAGGGGGAAGACCATATGTGGGAAAACTGTGCTAAAGGAGTGAGACTACAAGGGAATGTAGCATAGGTCAAAATATAGAGAAATATGGACACAATGGTCTAGTGGTGGTCAAAATTTTGGCTTGGATACAAATGGCTTGCAGAGAGTGCAAGGGTAGTGAGATGCCTCAACCAAGGGTAACAAGGGTTGTGTTGTGCAAAGGAAAAACCTCCATCGGGTGTAATGGAAAAAATCTATTGTACTTGTTGAAACATAAAATGTGATTTTTACAATTACCAAATGAATAAATAATGGGGTTGAAATTACATGTACATAGATGGGTGCCCCAGTGAAGTATGGTTTGGCCTATAGAGGGTGAAAGTAGAGACTGGAGGAGGATGGGGGGCCCATTGGTTAGTTTTTGTACTAGGTAGATGAATGGAGGATGATGTTGGAGATGGGAAATTCATGGTGGATGATATGGTGGGTTAATGATAATGTGGAGATCCATTTGATGTAACCAAGAACATGATGTGGGAGTCCATAATGGGGTGGTTTAGCATGATGATGAGGAAGAAGTATGAGTTTCTTACTCTGGGATGTAACATAACCAGGACTCATGATCCTAATGGATAGAAGAGAATGAGTGTTAGTATGTGAAGGGATAAATATATGTGGGACAACTCATGGAGGTGAGGGAGCTATCGAATGAAGGTACTTGAATGCAATGGAGGTGATGGTACTGCAAAAACGGGTGTGGGGAACATGAGGATAATTGTCAAGGGGTATGATTTGGAAATGAAAATGTGAGCAGAGGATTGAATGGTATGCCAGTTTGGAATGTATACCTGGAGGAGCCAAGGGATCCCATGGTTGATAGCGTGAAAGGAGACATGGGTGAGGGCCTACACAGTCAAACCAAATACCCTATGTGAAACATATCTTGAAAATAAAACATGCATATAATAGTTTCGTGATAATGAAATGTTGATAGGAGATGCATACTTGTGCCTGGGGTGTCCAAAAGGGGTCCCTGGGGCTCCAGATTGAAATGAGAATCTGAGAGTACCACTATAAAGGTGAGAGAATATGGATCCCATAGGTGCAAACAGTGTGATAAACAGAGCTCGAATGCTCCCGAACGGACGTGAGGAATTTGGGCCAAAGGGTGTATATAAGGGTATGGGCCCCACATAACCACCTTATTTGTACTTGTTGTTATGGAGGTCTGAGAGTTTTTTTCATGGATGTTACTAAGCTATGGGAGAGCATGAAAGGTCACATTCAAGTGGCGAGAGACCCGGGTAAGTTTTCAAAACCTCTTTCATAGTGTAGGCATGTTTTTGGGAGGGTAGGGGGTCGTACGGTCATTTATTTAGGTGTGAGGGTGGGTCCACATGGGAGATCTTGTGATCCCTATGCACATATGCATGAGTTTAATTGATAAATCTTTGTAAAGTGCGTGGTTGTAGTAATGAAACCTACGGATATGTGTGCAGTGCTCGAGGTTTCAATCACGTGGAGGGGGGTGGGCATGTATGTGGTTGTTCAAGTAAAAACCACGCAAATGTGTGCAACTGTAAAAATAATAGTCATGCATAAGCATGGTTATCGAACAGACAGTCGCACCCAATGTGATGCAATAACTGCATGACTATTTGGTGGACAATCGCATAGGAGTGTGTGACTATAATTGAAATAGTCGTGCATATGTGTGCGACTGTTATTGGAACAGTCGCATAGGTGTGCGCGACTATTATGGGAACAGTCGCACAAGGGAAATAGTTTGTTTATGTGGCTTTGATGGGATTTTTTTCATGATGAGCTAACATAGCTTATGTTTCCGTGGATGCAGGTTTCCAGTCAGATAGTGAGGATGTCGGTGCAGTGGAGGGAGAGATATTGGGAGTCTATTAGGAGAGAGGTGGGAGCTGACATACAGATCCGACGACATCTAGGCCAAGCCGACTTGCTATGATTTTTTTACTGTGCTCTAATACAGACCTAGGAGCCACTACTAGACTTCATAGTATGGATGTGGCATCCAAATCGATAGTGATTTTCGGTGCGTGGGAGAGATCTAAGGACTTACCATAGATATTGATATTTATTTTATTACTGGGAACTTGTTCTGGGGGGCGGCTTTGGAAAAGCAGTTGCAGTTGTCAGTTGGGGTGTCAGTGGGGGGACTGG
>ML794516.1:88966-122508 GCA_009831015.1 Picea engelmannii
AAGTATTATGTGCGATGGTGGTCTGGATCTACAGGTCATTGGGGATGCAAGGCATTTTTTGTGCGCATATGGTTATTGCAGAGTAGGCCATGAATGGTCGGATCTTTCCTTGGGCTCGGTTGATGTGTTCCTGCATGATGGCACAACTGGACTAGTGCATAGCGAATAGAGTTCGCTAGTACACCTTTGGCTCAGTTGTGTGTGCCTTCATGTTTGAGAGGGTGGTTTTACTACTCCATCAGGCTATTTTGGAGTCGTTGGTGATGCAGGATCCACAACTGATGAGGTAGGACGATCTATTTCCCTGACAGGGGGGAGGGGTCGAGAGGAAATATTTTACCCCTACATTCAAGTGGGTCTGGTGGCATACCCCTCAGGTGTTATATGATTTCTCATATCATGGGATGGACTTCCGAAGTCATCCAGGCGTGCATATGCCTCCTTGGGAGGACTGGGATGACAGAGGTGAGTGTATGACACTTTTGTTTTTTGTAATTTATCATTAGGTTTATATGTATGTATATATTGTTGGAATTGATACATCTTTGTGGGTTTGGTCATGTAGATGTGGGACCTGGTGGTTGTGAGGCAGATTTTACTTGGTGGGTGGCAGATGAGCAGGTAGAGGGGGTGGGCTAGGAGGCATTATCAATTTGATGATCAGGGGCAGGCCCGACACATGCAGCGGGGGAACTTAAGGTAAAAATGGTTACACTCAAGGATAGAATTTTTTCAAGTATAACTCATTGACCGGGTCCTTGAGGGTAGCACCTTCAGGGTGGCCTAGGATGTAGGCACCTTTAGTAATGAAATGACGGATGACATAGGGTCCTCACCATAGGGATTCTAATTTTTCATGGCCAAGAGTATCATGGATGATATTGTAGGCCAGCACAAGGTCGCCTTTGGTAAATGATAAAAGCTTAACATGGTGGTCAAAGGTGGATTTAGTCTTATTTTTTGTTGCTTCATTGTTCTGTAAGGATGTTTGTCGATATTCATTGAGACATTCAAGAGCTAACAACGATTCCTCAAGCAACAGTGTGTTGCGTAAGATCTTGATCGCAGTGCGCATCATTGGGATTTCACACTCAATGGGGAGTATAGATTCAATTTTTTGGACTAAGTGGAAGGGCGTGAAACCATTGGTTGTTTTGACAGCTATCTGATATGCCCATAAAGTTGGAAAAATCATATGGTGCCAATTGGTCTTTTGTTTGTCAATTGGGCATTGGAGCATAGTTTTGAGAACTTTGTTTACGACCTCGACTTTCCCATTGGATTGTGGGTAATAGGGTGAGGCGAACTCATGGTTGAATCCTAATTTGGTTGATATTTCTGCAAAGACTTCATTCTCAAAGTGCTTTCTTTGGTTGGAGACTAGTTGTAGGGGAACCCCGAAGCAAGAGATGACATGGTTGAAGAAAAAACATGGTGTTGTGTCGATCGTATTGTTGAACGTGGGAATTGCTTTAGCCCATTTGGTGAAGTAGTCAATAATGACTATAATGTACTTGCATCCATTGTTGGAAAGAGGTTTGCATGTCATGAAATCAATGCCCCATTTATAGAAGGGGTCGGCTGTGATTACTAGGTGCAAGAGGGCAAGTGGTTCCTGAGTCTTAAGTGGATATAACTGACATTTGTCTCATCGTTTAATTGTGTGTATGTAGTCATGAAACAATGTGGGAGAAAAATAGCCTACCCGAATGATCTTTTGAGCAATGGATATGCCAGAAAAGTGACCACCGCATGTGCCACTGTGACAATCATTCAAAATTTTCTTGGCCTCTTCCAATGTGAGGCATCGTCGAAGGAGTGTGTCGATTCCTCTATGATAGAGAACCTCTCCTATGAGGATTTACTGTGAGTCTTAGTGTCGAATGTGATGGTGATCATCCCGAGATAAGTGTGGACCAAATTTTTGTGCTCAGAGATAGACCGGAATATTTCCATACCATGGGTTTGTTGATTATATGAGGAATAAATGCTCATCAGGGAAATCCTCATTTACTGGGGGGTATGCAGAGTCCGATGGAAATTCTATGAGGATTTTGGCAAGGATGAGGTATTTCTTGATCTTTGGGGTGGTAAACTCTAGGTCGTATTCTTGGATAATGATGATCCAGAGAGAAAATTTTCCATTGATCTAGCGGGGACTCAAGAGGTAATGCATGGGGTTGGAATCTACAACTACTTTGGTGGTACGAAGAAAGATAAAATGGTGCATATTTTGAACTGTGAGAATGACTGCAAGGGCTAGCTTCTCCTCATGATTGTACTTGAGAGGTGGCCTAGATAGGTTCTTGCTAAGGTAGTATATAACATGCTCACATTGGTAATCATCAACCTGAATGAGTACTCCAGCCACCGAAACATTAGAGGCTGATAGGTAGAGTATGCAATCCCTATCATAGTCTGCAATACTGATGAAGGGGGATTTGTTGAGTCCCTCTTCGAGTGAATCAAAAGAGGCCTAGAAATGATGATCCCAATGAAACGAGATGTCACAATAGAGTAATCGCAGGAATTTGTGGGTGTGAATGGAATAGTCATGGATGAAACGTCGTAAGAAGTTTTCTTTGCCTTGAAGGCTTTGCAACTAGCGTAAGTTCCTGGGAGGGGGGATTTCGTTGATTGCCTGAACTTTAAGGGGGTCTATAGTGATGCCTTGTTGGGATACTATGAATTCCAATGGGCGGCCTGTAGTGATGCATATGAAAATTTTAAATGGGTTGATTCGTATGTTGTACCTTTGACAGTGTTCAAAGATGATCAGTAGATCCTCTATGTGTTAGGAATGTTTCTTGGATCTAGCAGCGAGTTCATCCAAGTAGGCTAGGATGATGTGAGCAAGATCATGGAAGGTGTATATCATTGCGCATTAGAAAGTGGCCCGGATGTTTTTTAGTCCAAAGGGCATGAATCGATAGGAAAAGGTGCCCCACGGGGTTGTGAATGTGGTTTTGTACTGATCCACCTGTCAAATTTGGATCTAGTTATAGCCAGAAAATTCGTCCTTGAGGGAGAGGACTTCATGACCAGCACAGGCATCAATGACTTGATCGATGAATAGAGTATGGAAGTTGGCTTTGGGACAAGCTTGGTTGAGGTCATGAATGTCTATGCAAACGTGAATGGTGCCCTATTTTTTATTGACCGGAACAGGATTGGAAACCCATGATGTGTATGCAATGGGGTATATGAAGCCAGTTGTATGGATTTTGTCGATATCATCTTTGATCACCATGGCTTTAGAAGGGTGGAGGGGGTGTTGTTTTTGAAAAACGGGGGTAACATCAGGCCAAGTGTCAATGTGATGTTCGACACTTGTGGGGTCTAATCCGGGAATTTCAGTGTATGACTAGGAAAAAACATATTGATATTCTTGGAATAAGACTTTGTGTGCTATGATTTCCTCTGGGGAGCATGCTTCTATTGGAAGATTGGTTGTTTTCATTGATGTCAACCCTAGTCATTGGTTTTGTACCGCAAGATTGATGAAGATATTTGGACATGAAGGACAGTGCACATGCAGATACAACACCCATGGATGGATAGTATTCATCATGTTGTTTCTGGTGGTAGGTGTCTCGTCACGTGGATCCTCATGGTTGAGGAGAAATGAATTTTTGAAGATGACAAAGTGAATTGAAGAAGGAGTACAGGTTGGCCCTAGAGATAATTAAGGAAAAGAATTACAAAATAAGAAAGTGTCAGGTCGTCCCTAATGTTAAAAGGAAGTGACATAAAGGGTATAAAAACATATCATTATGTATTCATTTTAAATACACACAAGTTGAATTTCATAGGAAATAAGAAGTAAAGAAGGCCGAATTTCAAGGGAGGATGAAGTCTTTTGGTGTTGTGTTCTAAGGTATGTTATTTACAGGTCATCTTACCATTTTCGCTATAAATTTTTTTCTAGAACTATTTAGATGGTGAAATTGGTAAAGAATTGAAAATACATATCTATATACCTGTGGTAAAAAATTTAGCTCTTTATTCGCTATACTTTTGGAGATACACTATGTGGAAGATAGGGTTTTTGACTAGTCCTGAAGCTAGTCATAAACAGGTGTTCCGGGTAAAACAATCATAACTTTTGCATAGAGAATCAAATTTAAGTGAGACCAATTGAATTGGAAATAGTATAGGCTTTAGTTTCCTATGTAACAATTTCAGAATATGATGTTAAAAATCGAGTGCAAGGCATGTTGTACAAGTTCGCCCTCCTGAATAAACTAGAATTGAATAAGGTCTACCATTTTCTTTATAACTCCTTTTCTGGGAGGATTCAAGGAGTGAAACTTGGAGGAGTTTTAGAGAGTAATATTATCTACAGGATCAGATTATTCCAAGAATTGAATAAATGCATAAGTTTAGGAATTCTCGAGAAACATTATCAGGTTCTATGTGATGGTTGGTTGATGGTGATAATTTAATGTAAAGTTTTATTATCTCTCATATATTCTTGGGTGGAAGGAAGGGGAAAGGATAGAGGTTTTAACCCCCTCTTTATATTGTAGGATTGTATCTTCCCTTGGAGGTTTATCCCTCCCTTGAACTTGGAAGGTGTAGCTTCCCTTGGAAGTCATTACTTCCCTTGAACAATAACTATTGAGTATTTCCCATATATTGTGCATGTGTATTGTGGTGTATTGGTGTAACTCTTCTACTATTGTTCATTTCTCATTGGATATAATTGAATATATAATCTAATTGAAGTATAAGTTGAAAAAAAAAATCATACTTGATACTGATTCACCCCCCTTTCAGTATCAACAACTTCCCCCATGGTGATTTCTTCCACGACATTGGGTTTGATTGAAATGTTGATTTTGATGGTGGGTGAGATATTGGCCATGTTGCCTTCTTCAAACACGTTGGGGGAGGGTATTAGATTCTTGAACCAATCTACATGGACATAAGGGATGAAATATTTCACTTCGATGGTATAGACAGGGGTGTCTATTAGTGGTTGAAAGGCATTGTGTGCCAAAAAAAGGGATCGATGATGAAAAGCATCCCAAGGGTAATCAAGTGTGCATAGGACTTCTAAAATGTCTTCATGAGACTGAAATATGATGGAGTAAAAGGATTATATAACTTTTTGGAGTGGGGTGTCAATATTCATGGGGGTAGTTGGTGAAGGTTGGATCTAGTCATTCATCCTTGAGGTAGATGGCCCTACTGGAGGGGAATGGGGACAATCAATGGATGTCATAAACCAAATATCCATATATGTACTGGATGTATCGTGGTATGGAGGAGGGGGAATCTCGTAAATTGGTGTTACAAGAGAGTTGGGGGGGTTTGAGGGGAAGTCATCGTATCATGTTAAAATGGAAAGAGGGGTCAACGGATGAGGGTTGAGGCATGGGGGAGGTATGCCATGATTGCTTGGATGGTGATTGTTCATTGTTCGGGTCACTGGGATTGGTACACTTTGTGGAATGGGTGGGATGGAGGCCCTCCAGCGTGTGCGTCCCTCAATGATGAGTGGAAAATGATATGTGTAATGGTCCATCTGGTAACATAGTGAGCAAGGGCATTGCATGCGATCGTTTACTGACATAGAGACATAGAGAATATTAGTAGTTGTTTGTATCAAGGATATGTTTTGGGATGATTTGGGTAATTTGGTTTGGAACACTGTTGTGAGAGTGTCCTGAAACTGAGGGGGGGTCAGGAAATGGTGTGTATAATGGCTATATTGAGAACAAATGGTGCAAGCATGGTTGGTTCTAAAACTGGGAGGTTTGGAGGAAGAAGGTTTCAGGAAGTCCGGTGGGGCGAATGGTGTAGGTAGTAGTGGTTTACTTGTGGGTTTTGGAATGAGATTTTGTAACTCGTGTAAGGCAGGGAAAATATTGGTGGGGTGTCCAACGATGGCGCATAATGTGCATGGGGGTGTTATGCATGGAGTGGAAGGGGGAAGAGTTTATTTCTTCTTTCGTGTGTTGGGTTGGGTTATGGTGTTGCCCCTATGATACGTATCCTGGTTCCCGGTGATGGTAGTAATGCCCCCAACTGCGTGACTAGTTGGATGAGTGGGTGGATGTGCCATTGGTGGTGGTAACGAGACCGTGGGTTGATTTTGTAGTGACAAAACTGGTTCCATGGTTGGGGGTTCCAAATACCATATAGGGATTGTAATGACCATGTTAGGTAAAGTGAGGGTAGAAGCAACTTGGTATCTTGTTACTCTTTGGGGGGCTAAAAGAAGGGTATTTGGGTGATGGTTTGTGGGACCATCTTCCATATAGGGATTTGACCCACAAGTGGTGGGTTCTCTGATTTTCCATCCTAATAAGTTTGTATGGGGAGTTTTTCAGGAAGTATCAGGGTGGGATGGGAAGGAGTGGTGGTGGAGTCTGATGAGTTCTCTATGGACAGGGGATCTGGTATCTTGACTCCATCAGTCATGATGACACACATAGCAGCAGTGGTGGGGTGTGGGAAGCCTTGGTATGCACCAATCAAAGATGGATCTTGAAATAGCCCTGGTCTGGCATCTATCATTGGGACTAGGTCAGCACTCGAGCTGATCAGTGGTAGGATGTTATCAATGTGCTCTGATTGGTTGGGTTCATGGTGGGTCAATTAATCAATGGTGAAAATTTTTACATTGTGAGGGAAGAGAATAGTATGAAAGATCGAGGAATATACAGCTTGCATGGCATACATGTAGCTTCATTCCAAGAGGATATTATAATCCAATTGGGTGTCAATGACTTCTATGTCGATGATAATGTTTTTCCCCCCAACTTGACCAGAATGTTTTGATACATGCATTTTGGTTAGGATGGGAGACCATCATAGGCTCGAAGCGTGATGGTGGAGGGGATCAACTCAAGTGAACCAAGTTGATGTCATACTAATTTGGACATGATGTAAGTGGATGCTCCTTTGTCTATGATGTAGTGATGGATGGTGATATTCTAAATCTTTATAGGAATCTGGAATATGACTAATGATGGGAGTCGTGGGTCTACTTTGTCTAAATCAAATGTGATTAGACAGGTGTCTGTGGAACCTACTGCCCCCAATTGTGAGAGTAAGCATTTTCGTTGGGAAGGGAATGTTTGAAGGACTTCCATAACTGACATGGAAATAGGTGATTGAGAGAGATTGTTAATAATATTGTAGCTATGGGTTTCCTCAGCATGAGGATTATGCACATTCCTGCGTAAGAGTGCGCGGGGCATGCGGGTGATGGCTTCAATGTTAGGACGAGGGATCATCAATGGGTGTCTGGTTGGTGGTTGGGGAGCATCCAAAGTGGTGGGTAGTGGATCAGGAGGTGTATCATATTGGTGACTGCACATTTGTAAGAGGATTTCCTCTTCAATTATTAGGAGGATATTGCGATCGGTGGTGTTCCCTGGGTGGGGTTGTTAAGGAGGAGGGAACTTCCCCTATGGGTGTGGGCGTTGCACCCCCTTTGGTTGAGTATTAATGACTCCTTGATGTGGGATAGGGTTTTTCAATACTGCTGGTGGTTTTGGTGGTATATAAGTGGGAGTTCCTTGAGGTGGACCTTGAGGGTTGAGAGCCCGCTGAGGATTCATGGCATCCTTAATTCATTTGTAGTCAGTGATTTGAGGGAAATGGTGAGTGTAGTAGCCATATTTGACACATAATGAACAAGGTTAATTGGTTCAAAGGTTTTTATTTCTCCCTTGGTGTGGTTGTCCATTATTATTTCCCCCTTGAGGGTTTTGGTTGGGTTGGCACTGGTTTCCCCCAACTTAGGGTTTTTGTTGAGGAGGGTTTCCTCTTTGTCCTTGGTTCCTATTCTTTTCTTTCTTCTGGTTATTGTGGGGTTCGTGAGATGGATAGGTCATATTCAACTGTTCAAAAGCTTAAACATGTTGAAGAGGGGAAGGTTGGATGAAATTGACCCCCTCCTAGTGTTGTCCATATTGGGGTGCGATAAGTTGTGGTGGACCTAGGAAGGGGTAATATGGGTTACGTTGTGGGGGTCCATATGGGTTGTAATAAATGGAGGTGTCTCCATTATTACTAGGTGGATAGGATGTTGTTGGTGGAGGAACCAGTTGCAGGATAGGGATTTATTAGGGAAGGGATGTGGGTAGTTGGGTACCCATGGGGGGAAGAGGAGTTTACATGAATGGTGGTGGGGGAGGTGGGGGAGGGTAATATGAAGCTCCCCCATATGGTTAAAAGTATTGGTTGGTCCCATATGTGGGTACTGACTGTGTGTGTGGTTGACTATGAGCCATGGAGTCGATCAACCCATCAACAGCATGTGATGTTCCAGGTTTGTCTTGACCAAAGGAAAAGGGACGTAGAGCATCTGGGAGGACAGTGTATAGGTACCCTAATTGGGAGTAGATGAGGTAAAACTATTTTGACTTAGTGATGGCTTCATATTCATTTTTTGGGATGTTTGTGGCCACATATTTAGCAAGGGTAGGAACAAGCGATCGGAGGAACCAATCTAGCCTTTGTTGTGGTGTGGTGTCCACTTTGTGGGCATATTTGGCCAAGTTGGGTCATGTAATATGGAATCATTTTTCAATTTAGTTATATTGGAGATATTGAGTGAAGCTAAAAAGGGCACGATAGGAGTGGGTCTTGCCATGTTATGGGAGGAAGTGGTTCCTTGGGATCTTGTACTTTGTGAAAAAGTTTGGGCTCTTCCTCCTTGTGGTGGACGGTGTGTTTAGGAGTTTCTCAGGATATTGGTTCCAAGAAAAGTGGCTCTTAGTAATCTTTAGGCTATTACCATGGAACTAACTAGTGTATGTGATGGTATTGTTGATGTCTCAGCAAAATTAGGAACACCGCCCAAAATTGGGGGTAAATTTCTCAAGCATATAGAATAGCGGGGATACTGTGGTTCACCTATGATTCTATCTGAGAAGTGGGTGTGTGTAAATGGTAGTAAGGAATGATAGGACAAGCTGATTTCAAATTAATTTAAACAATGTATTCATAAAATTACATGTACTTCAACTGGTGAAAAATCATACATCAAGATAATGAGAAAAGTGGTTTGAGGTTTTTGTAAATCCTCGTGGGGGAAATAATAAATCAACTTAAAAGTGCTCATTTCCTATCCAACGAAACATCCTTCCTCTCAAATAACACTGGACCTCCAAAAAATATCTCAACAATGGGTCCAGAACCCACTTGAGGACAAACTAGTGAAGGGATGAACAATTAGTCATAATGAAAGATGAAGGGGCATATCCCGGAAGTACTAGCAATATTTCACAACAACCATTCAAAAAATGACTGAGGTGTGATTGAAACCCACAACTGCCACCTTGGGTAGATAAATCCTAAGCTTTGGCTACTAAGATACCTCCATCAAGCACGACATTTAGATTTTCGGCCTCAGAAATCGATCACAGACTAGATGTTTTCCAAGGGTTGGGTGACCCAAGGAGGCACACACACAGAACAACTGGACCTTAGCCTTCGACCCTTCACGGGTGTCTCCCTGCCTTATGGTATAAGAATGCTTGAGTGGGAGGATTTTTTCACCCTAATTCACAACTTTCTCAGTTTCAAATGAGAAATTATGATGGGGATTTATTTGGATCCCTATCCCCAAAATCATAACTTAGACTACCAAATTATTTTGTGTTCCTCCTGTGGAGGTTAGAAAGTGGGTTTATTATGGTTGTTTTTTAGAATGTGAAAGAGGGTTGTGAAGTTGGTGTCATGGACCAACTTCGTTCTTTATGAAGGTGTGAACAAAATACCATTTTCTAAACAAATGAATCCCACAAGAGTTTTAAGTATCTAGCAAAAAAAATTTTGAATGAGTGAGAATGTGTGAAAGGATAGGTGATGGTGAAACAAGTTCTTAATAAATTAAATTCAAAATTTTAGCATGGTGGACATCGTGTGGTCCTTTACTTATCTTGTTTAGATAAATTACTATTTTTTTTCAAAATTACCCTTGCACACGAAAGGAAGTCCTAAGCTATTATGGTGGATATGATAATCCTTACTTTGACCCTTTATCTTCCTAAGGCATTTTGTAATCTAGAAAACTTGAAACTAGTCCTATATTGTGAGCATGTGGGCATGTGTGGGCCCTTACAACTTCTTTAAACTCCTTAGGTGAATTACTCTAAAAATTTTGAAAACTATCCTAGAATTGCATGCATGTGGGCATATGGGCCCTTACAACTCTTTTAAGATTAATTTTTAACAAGTAAGTTGAGAGGATTGGCCTCTTTTTTTAAAGTGATTTGATTTACCAAGGGAGATGGAGACTTATCTAAGAAACCTATTTTTCTGATTTCTAAGATCACACTAAGGTGTGAGGAAAGAGCATACTCCAAGATTAGTTTAGATGGTCTTCTAGTCCTGGTTTAATGTGATGACTTTGTAAAATGAAATCTTTGTTATGAAATTCAAATGCAAAACCTTTTAAGCTATCCACGTGGAAATCAAGGAAATAAAAGATATTGTGGTTCCTCTTAATCTCCTAATTATCTATGTGTGATGTGGGGTTTATGTATGCAAGAATGAGATCTCAACCTTCTTATATTGTATTTTACAAAGTGATAAAATAAAATCTAAACTCTTGAGTGGCAGTGGCAACTCAAGCCTTACAATTTAGCAAAAATAAGACAGGTGCATGGAAGAATCAGAAAAAGTCACGCACAGTGCACAAACCATGCATTTGGAGAGTTCTGACAGAGCGCAGATGTGCATGGACCATGCATCTATTAATATTGAACTCGTACGCACACAGATAATTTGGTAGGACAAAAATTTTGAAAAAAATCTCTTACTGTGGGGTGAAATCTTGCTCTCAAGGGGTGATATTAGGTCGGTTTTTACCCTTACACATGCAAACAAGTAAGAAATAACAATTTAACAACCTAATTGGGGAGAATTTTGATTAAAATCCCCAGTATGGTCGTCAATATATCGGGTTCCTTTTGTCACAAGGGTGATCAAAAGGAGGTCCCTTAACTATCTAGTTAGGCTATCCAGAAAGCACAATAGAGATTTAGTTGGTTAGTGGCTCAACTAATATAAAGGAACAATAAATAAACAACAATGAAATAAATTTAAATTAAGAAAGTGATAACTTGAAATGAATGCACAAAGAAAACATAAGATATGTATACCAAGTAAATTGATCTTCGAATTGATACTCCTTGCAGAAATATGGGAACTTATGAGTCCCCTCTTCCCCCTTGGGAAGGCTCTTGATTCCCCAAGTACAAAGTATTATTTCTACTATCAATGGCTAACAAAGGAAAATGGTGAAGAAAAGAGTGAGAGACTACTCAAGAGGAGAGAGTCCTAACACTTTCTATGGATTCCCAAAAGCTTTCTAAGAGGAATATGGCTTCCCAAAGATAAAAATGAGTAGCATAACAATACTCAAATGCTTCTTTTTTTTTTTAATACAATGGCCCTTTATTTATAGGAGGATGGAAAGATTTTTGTTAACTAGTTCCAAATGTCAATGGGAGGCCCTTGGAGGTACCTCCCATCCTTTTCAGTGATCCCAAGGTGAAATTTGGGGGCCATTTTGGGTATGGGGGAGATCCCCTTCATCCCAAATGTGGTTGAGGCCCGAGCAAACTCATCAATGTGTCATTTTTTCATTCGTGCGGGTCTTTCGACTGTCATTCGTGCACTCTGTTCATTATGCATGTCATACATCATTTTAGCCCATGTGGATGTCCATGTGCTTATTTGGTTGAATGTGCATGGATTTCTAGAACCAATTTTACATAGTTTTATGATTGTCTTTCCAAATTGAGTGTAATCCTTCCATGAATATTGGTAGTATGTTGTGTTTGTGTTAATTTTTTCTTCATCCATTGTTTGTATTTGTAGTGAGCCATTTTCCGGTCATAACACCTCTATCTTTCAATGCTTTACTCTTTCCCTCTCTCCCTTTGACATCAATGGAAAAGGGTACTCCTCATTCGGGGATTCTCCCCCTATATACAAGCCTCTGGTAACTCTATAGACTTCTCTTTTCTTGGTGCTTCCTCATGTAATTCTTTGATGTATATATGAAAAGAACTCAAAAGTTTTGTTACTTGAACTTCTTCAATAATTTTGTTTCTCTCCCCCTGCCCAGTTAAGCTTGATGTTGAGTGGATCATTGTGGGGCATAAACTACTCCAAGTTTCTATTGCAAATACTCAAAAGGTTCCCTTACAAGCGGTTTCGTGAAGATATCTACAATATGCTCCTTTGTCCCGGCATACTCTAGATTGATGTTCTTCTCTATAGTTTGTTCTAGTAAGAAGCGATACTTGATTGGAATGTGCTTCGTATTAGAGTGCATCACCGGATTCTTTGAAATATTGATGGCACTGGTGTTTTCAAAAAGTATTGAAATAGGCTCATCATACTTTACTTGCATATCCTGCAATGCTTTCTTCATCCAAAAAACCCAAGTACAACACATTGTTGCTGAAATGTATTATGCCTTTGTTATGGACAAAGATATGAATGATTGTTTCTTGCTTATCCATGATATGAGACACTCACCCAAGTAGAAATATTATCCACTTGTACTTCTTCTATCATCAATAAAACCTTCCCAATCTGCATCTGTGTAGGCCACAAAATATAGATCCTTCCTTTTTGGATACCATAAACAAAACTCTTATGTACATTTAAGATATCTAAATATCCTCTTTACTGCCAAAACATGTGATTCCTTTGGTGTTGCTTGAAACCTTTCAACTTGTCCAACTACCTACATTACATATGGTCTGGAAGTTGTCACATAGAGTAAGTTGCCAATCATCTATTTGTACTGCCTCTGATCTATGTCCTTAGAATCATCATCCTTACTTAACTTACAACTCGTCTGCATGGGAGTATTGACTGGTTTGCAATCTGTCATCCCAAACTTCTTCATCATTTCTCTGATATACTTGGTCTGAGAAATGAAGATACCTTTGTTGCTCTGACATATCTAGAGACCCAAAAAGAAAGACAACTCTCCAATCAATGACATCTCGAACTCATTATGCGTATCTTTGGAAAATTTCTGACTCATCCTGCCATCATCACTTCCGAAGATAATATCATCAACATAAACTTCAATTAACACGATATTATCTTGATTTGCCTTTATGTAGAGATTGTTTTCTACATTTCCTTTTATGAACCCGTGTTGTTGTAAGTATCTATCCAATCTCGAATACCATGCTCTAGGGGATTTTTTCAGACCATATAAAGCCTTATTCAACCTACAAACATAATTTTCCTTCTTGGACAACTGAAATCCTTCTGGCTTCTCAATGTGGACTTCTTCCTCTAGATCTTCATTTAGGAATGTTGATTTTACGTCCATATCATACACCTTGATATTATTGGAACATGCATAAGCTAGAATCAACCTGATTGATTCCATACTAGAAACTAGGTAAAACGTCTCTTCAAATTATATACCTTCAACATGAGTATATCATTTATATACCAACATTGCTTTGTTCTGGGTAACCTGTCTATCCTTGTTTAATGTGTTCCTAAAGACCTACTTTGTATCAATTACATTATTGTTCTTTGGCTTTGGAACCAATTCCCAAGTGTCATTCTTTTCTAGCTAGTCTAACTCTCCATCCATAACTTTGATCTAGAATTCATCCTTGTTGGCTTCTTCAAAATTGATCGGCTAAATAGTGGATAGTAGTATTAGATGTTGTTGTTCTGGTGAGCGGATTTTTCTCCTAGTTTCAACTCCTGCCTCTTTATTTCCAATAATATGTTATGATGGATGATTTTTCTATATTTGTCTACTGGGTGTCTTTGAAGGTACTTTAAGATCATGTTGTTCTTTCTATGCTTCTGGATTCTCTTCTTCTTCATCTGATTCTTCATCTACTTCTTCTTCTTTCACATCTTCTTCGTGATCCTGTTCCACCAAATATTTTCTAATTTCTTTTACCTTTCGTCCATTTGTCTCATCAGTCATCACATTGATGATTTCTAATAATCTGTTGAGTCTTATATTGAAGAATTTGTACGCTTTCCTTTTTCTTGAGTACCCAATCGTTATGTCTTTATCAACTCAAGAATCAAATTTTCCAACTCTAACATCTTCTCTTTTGATGTAGCATTTGCTTCTGAATACTCTGAAGTTCTTCACATTTGTTGTTCTTCCTTTCCATAGCTCATATGGAGTCTTATCATTGTTCCTTCTAAGCATCCCTCTGTTATGAATGTGAACTGTTGTATGCATTTCTTGTACTCAAAAGATATATGTCAACTTGGAATCCATTAGCATGGTTCTGACCATTTCTTGTACTGTTATGTTCTTTCTTTCAACAACTCGATTTTGTTGAGGTGTCCTGGCTACTGAGAATCATCTCTTTAGCTTGTGCTTGCTATAGAATTCCATAAACTCCTTTGATGTAAATTATTATCCATTGTTTGATCTTAAACACTTGATTATCAACTCTATCTCAGTATCAACCATCTCTTTCTATGTCTTGAAGTTTTCAAATTCATCTAACTTCTTGTTTAGAAAGAAAACTCCATTCATTCTTGTGTAGTCATCATCTAGTAGCATGAATTATTGCTCACCTTTCAATACTTTTGTTCTTGTCGGTCCAACCAGATCAATATGTACAATTTCTAGTGGTTTTGTTGTGCAATATTTCTTTGAATTGAACTTTGTCTTGGTTTCTTTTCCTTGTAGACAATGCTTGCATATAATGTTTGTTGTCTTGGATATATTTGGCATTTCTCTTACTGCTTCCTTTTTTTTATTTTGAAAAGATTATCAAAATTGTGTGACCCATTCTTTTGTGACAGATCCAACTTCCATCGTCCTATCCTAAGCAACATCTTTCCTTTCCTATTTCATATAGAACATATATGTTTCTTGGATTTCTTACAGTTGTAGCTACCAACTTTCATGATTTTTCTTTCATTATCTCACACTTCTTTTAATCAAACACAAGTCTATGTCCTTGATCACACATTTGAATTACACTTAATAGATTTATTTTCATGTCTTCGACCAGTAAAACATTTTCTGTCGTGGCATCCTTACTTTAGAGCTTAATTGTACCCTTTCCAATAATCCTGGCTAAGTTTTCATTTCCAAATGAAATTGATCCATCTATTTCCTTATTAAATGTCATAAATTTGTCTTTATCACCTGTCATATGCTTTGAGCATCCACTATAAACATACCATCCACGTTTCTTGTGTTGATCTTGTAAAGCAAGATTGCATTCTTCAGTGTTGAATTGATCATGATTTCTTATCCATATCTTTTGTGGTTATTTCTTGTGATTGTTGATATTCTTCTTTGGTTCCCTTAGAGGAACATTAAGTCTACAATGTTTATCCATATGTCCAATTTTTTTTCACTTGTAGAATTCTACCTCATCACTCAAAGATCCAAATCTGTTGCAGCTTTTATTCTGTGCTTCATAAGATCTTGTTGGATAACTATTTCTTGTATATCCCTCATCATATCTTTTGTTCTCGATATTGTCTCTACAATTCATAGCTTTGTTCCCTGTTAACCCCATTTTTTGGATAACTAAGGAGATTATGTCTCGAGGCCCTCAGGTTGCAGATCTAGAGTGTCGAAAGACTACATGACTAGTAGTATCTTTTTGCACAGATGGAGACCCTTCTCACCACCACAGAGGTCAAATATTTTCAGATGGAATCCACCACACCAGCTGGCTTTTGGAAGGCAATGGGTCTTGCTTCATGAGGTACAATTCAATTATTATGGTGAGTATCATTTCAATATTTGAGGAATTTGAGTATGTTGTATCTTAGACTTCTTTAGATTTCATGATATATCCTTAATGGACATTATGCCTTTTTTCCTACTTCACCATGGTGGTTGACATTGTGCCCTAGTAAGTGGTCTTACTTGGGGATGGGTTTGCTACTGTAAACTCCCTTGAAGAGAAATTGTATCATCCCGAATCATACTTACCACTTTCCATCAATATCTCCCCCCATTTCCTTTTCTCTTTGGATTTTAGGGTGTATTGACCCAAGAAGGGGTTGTCCATCATTCTATCGGAAGAAGGGGTTGAAGGGCCTAGGGTTTGATGTTGGGTAAAAGTTAAATCCTATGTATAATACTTATATATGCTTCACCTAGTGATCACCCAAGAAATCCAATGAAACGCTTATCTTTGAGAAATGGGGACCCATAAGAAATATGATTATAAATGCTTAAAAAGGTTAGTTGGGGGATAGGAGGTCTCATCACGAGACAGCTTATCATGTCCATGGATATCTAGTGGTATGAAATTACCATCATTTGGTAACCAAGCCCAGGTAATGGATCTCAGTTGCATGGCTGAGAGAAAGGGGGTCTCATCACGAGTGAGCCTTCTAATTTTCACTAGGTATTTGTGGGTGACATTGTCATTATATGGACACCATGCCAGGGCAGTGGCCTTCAACTTGTCCTTAAATTATGAAATAAACAAAGAGTGGCAAAAATTTGGGCTTGAAAAAAGTGCATTGCAAACAAGGGTACCACACACCCTCTACAAAGGTGCCCATGAATGAGGCACTACAACCCCTTGTATGTCATGAACCCCATGCCCATTGAGTCTTAACCTTAACCACTTCACCCACTTTACGTGGATTAGAGAGGGATCTATTGGAAACTCTCCTTGACCTAGGGAAATATCTACCCAATAGGACACCTCATCAACCCTCCCATATTCAAGCTTGACAAGTCGCATAATGTCTATGAGCACTTAATTGTTTGATCTAGTAATCTTTGATGCACATGCTTATGTGGAACATTTACTGAATTAATTTACATATCATGATGTTATGACTTGAAATACTTGGAGGGAATGCTTGTTTGTCTTTGTAGGACCTAGTTAGTGGACAGTTTTGGAGGAATAAGCCTAGCTTAGGCTTCCATGGGGCTCGAAGCCCACAGGTGGATGTCAAGGGCTCACATCCCAAATGAGAGATATGACACCTTAGAGGCCTATAAGATGACTTGGATGACATAACCTATCCCCCACATGCCAAACATTTTTCCTAGGAAAGGAAAAATGTCACTTTTAGAGGCACGATGCCACCTAGGGGGGTTAGGGTTTGGTGGTGTGGTTGATATGAATTGGCACTTGGACGTTTTGAGGAGAATTGATCTTTGACCATGAAGGAAGTAACTTGGATTCTTAACATGTGTCTTTGGCAAGGCTAGTCACCCTCCTCTTACACCAACAACTTGCTCCTAGTGCCAAAATGTCCCCTAAATGGTTACATCCTTCTAAAATTAGGGTTTTCTTATGTGTAAAAGTGAGATTGAAGTGAGTTGTTTAATATTATTTTGTAAAAGGGGAAATATTAGGGTTTTTGACCACTATTATTGTGTTTTACCCTAATTTATGTGGACAAACTATCTTAGAGACATTTTGTATAAATAAGAGATCATAAGATCTCATTTTAACATAACTCTCCCTCTTGTGAGAGGTACTTGCACTGAAATTTTTGCTACACTTGGATTATTTTGTCTCGTGTGAACTTTTTTATGTCTATTTCTTGGATTATTGGTTGATGGAAGTGATGCGCTAGCTTTGGAAGGCTTTTCTATAGCTTTTATGTTGGTTTGTATTAGCTTTTTTCCTTGAATTGGTAAGCTTTTTCTACATTGTGCTATCATTTGTTGCTCAATTCAAGGTTATTTTGATAGAGATTGGTGGGAGTTATAAGGGCATACACCCCCACCACAGTCTCCATCATTTTATTCTACATGTTATTGGTTTAACAAGGGTTTGCTAAGAGAAGCATAAGGGTATACACCCTCATAGCTTAAACCCTATCTAGAGATACTTTCCTTGGGGAGTAAGAGGATTTAAACCCCCAAGGAGGTGTTTTCTCTAGATATTTCTTTGATCGAATCCATTAACACATTGTTTAAGGCACTAGTCATTTACTTGTTGCATTGTAGAAATAAATTGTTGCCTTGGTAAACGTGATTGTTTCAAGTTTCAAAGTTGTCTCTTGGGGAAAGTGTTCTTTGAGACTTTGGATCCCTTTCCTCATTGAGGCATCCCCTCTCAACCGCAATATCTTGATTATGTAGTAAAAATGACCTACATCCATTAGGGTTGTTCTAAACCTAGCCTACTAACCCCAATTTTCTCCTAAACTAACCCTAGACTAGGCCTAAAAATCTGCCCTAGCCTTCTACTAACATAGGCGCACTTATTGACCTAACTAGGGGCTGATTTGATTGGGTGAATTTTATGAAATAAGTATTGGTTTTCTACAGACATAAGGCTGGTAATTCCACTCCAGAAACCCTAGCCTAAAGTGATTCATAACTTTTGTTTTCATCATCAAAAGTTTCTAAGAATTTGCCAATTTATTCTACTTGCTTTAATACAACTTTTGAGTGGTTTCTTTGCAAGTTTTAGTGGTCGATTTCACTGCTGTAATAACAATTTTTGTACATCCATAACGCTGAAAAATACTTATGCATGCAATCTTTATGACATCCGCAACTAATTGCTAAAGTCTCATGCTATAAATTGTGAAGTTTCTTTAGTCATTATCTGCTTGTTTCAAGCATATCTTACTTGAATTTAAGAAATATTTTAAGTAGCCTAAATAATTCTTTCTTGCCGATATATAATTTCATCTATTTCTGCAAATTAGGGAAAGAAATATTAAATTGTTGATCCAACTAACTTATATCATTGCAAAGTGTTGTTTCTTGTGTCTTGGGCAGGTACCAACATCTCAGCAATTCACCCAAGTCTTTGGCAACCTTTAAAATATTTGAGACTCATCTTTGATTTCTATTTTCCATATAGATATTTTAACTTAGGGACCCCTTTCTTTCCTTTCCCTTTTTCACATCCCATTTCCCCCTAGGGTCACTGGGATCGCCTTCCTAGAGTGACCTAGTCACCCTTGAAGTGTAGGAATTACATCAAGGTGACATTGCGTGTAGTGTTCCTTAGTTCTCACCATTTTGGTGGTTGTGTCAAGATTTTCCCAACCTACAACTTGTGCAAGAACATTTTGGCACCGTTGTCGGGAAGGATTTTGAATCCTCTTTCGAAACCTAATGACACTTTGGAAAGCTATCCCAAATAATTTTTCCCTAGCTTACCTGGCAACTCCACCCAAGGGACATTCCCTTTCCACATTTATTGATGATCTCTTATTGAAGCTCATCTGGTGACTCCACCTTCCCAGAACCCACCTTATCCCTTTCCACCCTTTGATGAGATTTGAGCTCATCGAGAGACTCCATTGAGGTATTACCCTAAGTAATGGAAGCATGTCTCTATAGCACTTTCATGAAGAATAAAGACCTTAGATCTTGAAGCTATTGATGGATATCGAAAAAAGTTCCCAATAAACCAATTCGATCTCCTCCCAAATTTTAATGGTAATCCATTATCAGTCGTAGCACACATTGTTGAGTTTGTCAGATCCATCTCCATTTTGAGTGCACAACATGAGGATGCATGCTTGCGGTTGTTCATTTTATCCTTGGGAAATGAATAGAGGGATTGGATAAAACGTTCATACAAGCCAAGAAGAATATCCTTTTTGACAATTCTCATCAAAGAGTTCCTTAAACATTGGGCAACCAAAAGCTCAAAGTCTTGAAGATACAATTCAGGACCTAGAGGATGCCTTTTCAAGAGAACGTTTTGACCTTGATCCTATTGAATTCTTAAGAGGAACACTTCTTCCATATTTTTTTGAGATGACAGTTGAAAAACAAGAAGTTGACAACACCAATGAGGACACTTTTGAACATCTCAAGCAAAGCAGAGATGAAGATTTAGAGTTTTTTGAACAACTAATGAGACTTTTCCCTGATAAATACTTTCTAGTTAAGTTTTGTCAGCAAAGAGAAGAAGATCTTGACGCCATCATCAACTATTATGAGAAAATGCCTACCCAAAACTTAGCCTGGGAAGTGGCCATTGCATATTTTCGAACAGATTCATTATACGATGCTTTGACCGAGAAGTATGGATACCAAGAAATATTCCCAAGTGATGATGAAACACTCTTCATCTAGAGGAACTCTACAAAATTGTTTTTGATCCAGGTGGATATCGATGGCCACCCACCTTCTCCATCTGGCTCAAAACAACTTTCTCGCAATTTTGATAATTTACTATTTTTAGCAGTTTTTCGGGTCCTGGACTTCCAGAGCCGTTTTGAGGCCCTAAACAATGTTTTTTTGGGGTATGTTGCGGTTGCAAAATATCATCATGAAATTTTGTGCAAATGTTGTATTCCTCGGATAGATCTTTCCAATGGGCTATCATATGCCTAAAACGAAGATCGTATGCAAAAGTTACGACCCTGAGAAGTTGATGTACTAACTTACCCAAACAGGGCCCACATGACTTTTGGTGCTTCATCTCCTAAGGTTAGGTTTTTGGATGTTTAAGGTTTTTGAAACTCCTATTTATTGTAAAAATGCCTTGAGAGCCTCATGGTAATCATATTCTTGCGAATGAGTGCATCCGTCACATCTCTTCTCAAAGATAAGCCGCCACCATTCCAGCAAGCTTGTTTTCCGCTGCATTTTATAGTTTCAACTTATTTCCTTATTGAATAGAAAACCAGTTTTACTGTATCTTTGTTATTCTGTGTTAAGCATTTGGTAATAATATGTAGTCATTTCATTCTGCTCATAAAATCTAGATCAATGGTATCAGAGAAGCCTGCTCCTTGTCGTCTTAATGCATGTTCCCAACGAGGTCGGAGTACTAAGAGTTAGGTCTCAAGCTTGTTTCTCTTGAGGAAAAAAGATCTCACACACCCAAGCAACCTCTCATGGATGGAGAAAAGAAAGATGATAGGATAGGAGATCCTTTCAAAATGTTGATTGAGGAAGCCCTCATGCAACAAAGGAACGAGATGATGGATAATTTCACGCAAATCCTTCAGCGACTACCAACAAGCGGTGCATCTTCTTCGAGCTGAGGCACCACCCCCTTCAAGGTACAAATAAACTTTGATATTCCTATATTTGAAGGTTAGATAGACGCATATGTTGTAGACAAGTGGTTGAATCTACTAGAAGGGTATTTTTCTGTGCATAACTTTTAGAATAGAGAAAAGATTACTTTTGCACTCCTCAAATCCATTCCCCATGTCAAAGATTGGTGGGAAACTTTCTGTGAGAAAAAGGAAACAGAGGAACCCTCATTATTCACAATCATAGCCACTTGGGAATCCTTCAGGGATGCTATTAAGGAACAATACTACTATGTCAAAAGTTATGACGACTTGTATACCAAATGGACCACACTGCGGCAAGAAAGAGACCAAGCAGTGCCAAATTTCACAAATATTTTCCATACCTTGCGCACCAAGTTGGGTATGAAAGATTCAGAGCAACATCTGGTGCTCAAGTATCGTGGTTCTCTGCATAGATACATCCAAAATGAAATGGAATTTCTAGACATCTCATCCTTGGGCGCGACCTACCGATATACCATCAAAATTGAGCAGAAGCTCAAACAAAAGACACGACAATTTGGGTCGGGGAACCCCTCACAACAAAAACTAGGAAAGGGTGGCCCCAACCCACAGAACAAAGGATAAAGCAAATATGGACAATATTAGGACAACCAATCCAAGCCGCAAGTAAAGAAGGACACCAGAAAGTCAAAGAAAGATATCGGGAAGTGGTGCGACTTCCATAAGAGCCCTTAGCATAACACTATTGACTGCCGCTCAGAAGACGTTGGTGGTCAAAGCAAAAGCCTCTGAATCAGATGCATATTCTGACTCTGAGTCAGAACCAGAAAGGGGAAGACAAATCATTGACGCAGAACCCAGTGCCACCATTGCTACCACCAAGCTCTAGCATGGTGAACCAGACGAGCCAGAAGAAGGAGAGCACCTCTTCCATTCATAGATGTGGGTAAAAGGCACCCCGTTGCACTTCATCATTGATAGTGGTAGCTAGAAGAACCTCATCTTAGCAGAGGTTGTCAAGAAGTTGGCCCTATCGACAACGCCGCACCCACAACCCTACACCATTAGATGGCTCTGCCAAGGAAGCGATCTCTGCGTCAACCAACAGTGTCGATTGTCGTATGGCATCAAGCCCTTCAAAGACGAGGTATTGTGTGATGTTTCTCCTCTCGAAGTTTGTGATGTTCTTTTGGGCCAACCTTATTTATGGAAATTTCATGTTGTATATGAGTCTAGGCCTCGTAGTGTTATTATTACTTTGAATAGGAAATTGTACAGGATACCCGAGGTGGTCCCACCTAGTGTTATTTCCTTGATCTCTACTAAGAAATGCAAGAAGGTCATCTCTCAGACGGGGAAGTTTTTCTTCTTCATGATTCGCTCTCAGAATGAGAGAAAAATCATAGCCACATCCAGGGTCTCTGCAATTGACCTCTCCACACAACAGAAGCAAGTAGATAAGGTCGTGGAAGAATACTCATATATATTCTCCTCACCTATTGGGGTACCTATACGCTGCGAGGTCAAGCAGCCCATCGATCTGACCCCCGGTGCACCGCTACCCAATGGGCCAATCTATCATCACTCTTTGTTAGAGAATGAGGATATCAAGCGACAAATCCAAGAATTGCTCCACAAGGGGCACATTTGTCCCATCTCATCACCTTGCGGGAGCCCAATCGTGCTAGTACAAAAGAAAGATGGAACTTGGCGACTTTGCATTGATTATCGGGCTCTGAATAAAATCACAGTAAGAAACCAGTACCCTATTCCCTGAATCGATGACCTCCTTGATCAACTCATGGGGGCCAAATACTTTAGTAAGATTGATTTGAAGTCTGGCTACCACTAGGTCCCAATAGAATAGACTGATGTATGGAAGACCACCTTCAATTCAAAGGAAGGCCTTTTTGAATGGTTGGTCATGCCCTTTGGTCTGACAAATGCTCCAACCACTTTCATGAGGATGATGGACGATATCCTGTGACCATTCACCAATACTTTTGTAGTGGTGTATCTGGATGACATTCTCATTTACAACAAGAATTTGGCCGAACACTTGCATCATATTTAGCAGGTTCTACACACCCTACGGCAACACAAGCTATACGCCAACTTGGAAAAATGCTCCTTCGGCATGGATAGGGTCCATTACCTAGGCTACATCATTGATAAACCTGGTGTACATGTGGATCCAACCAAGATCCAAGTCATCCGTGACTCGCCAGCCCAACCACACTCACTAAGTTTCGGAGCTTCTTGGGCCTTGCAAATTTCTACCGCAGGTTTGTGTTGGGATTCTCCCATATTGCATGGTCCCTCAGCCAAATAACCAGGGGTGGTGGTAAGGAAAAATTTGTGTGGGGCCATCCCCAACAACAAGCGTTCGATTATTTGAAGCAGCGCTTGTGCTCAGCCCCAGTACTTTCACTACCAGACCTGCAGCAGCCCTTTGAGATTGAGACTAATGCTTCAGACTATGTTGTGGGTGTTGTTCTCACATAGCATGGCCACCCCGTGGCCTATCATAGTGTGACACTATCAGATGTTTTCCGTAAGTAACCTACTTATGACAAAGAAATGTACTCCATTGTGAAAGTCTGCCGCCAGTGGAGACATTACATTCTTGGGAGGGAGATAGTCATCCACATGGATCATAAGCCACTGCAGTTCATGCAGACACAAGGAAAATTGCAGAATGACCACCATCAAAAGTGTTCCACATACTTGCAACAATTCCACCTCAACATTAAGTATAAAATAGGAAGCACCAACCACGTCACTGATTGCCTCAGCATACCACCAGTCGTGACACTCACCACAGTACTAGACTCCTATGGCCATGAGACCTATGGATGGCCCCAACTCTATGAGACAGACCTGGACTTCACCACCACCTACCAAATGTTGGGTGAAAAGGCAGTTGTCGATAATTTTCATCTTTAGGATGGGTTGTTGTGCCGACTGGGCCATATATCTGTTCCATAAAGTGAGCGAGCGAAGATGATTTGGGAAGCCCACTAAAACTGTGTGGTAGGACAATTCGGCGTTGAAAAGACAGTGGCAATGGTACAAAAACATTTCTACTAGTCGAAACTTCGACAAGAGGTCAGCAAGTATATCAGGTCTTGCATTGCCTGCGCTATTGCCAAACCAACCACTAAGAAACATGGCTTATACACCCCTCTTCCTACTCCTGACAGGCCATGGGAATCCATCTCAATGGACTACATGTCGGGCCTCCCATCCACCAAGCGGGGAAATGACTGTGTTTTTGTGGTTGTTGATCGCTTTTCCAAGATGGCGATTCTGGTTGTTTACAAGAAGAGCATCACAGTAGAAGCCACTGCCAATATCTTCTTTGAATGGGTTTGGGTACATTTTGGAATCCCACAAACCATTGTCTCAGATCGAGACAGTCGATTTCTCAGCACATTCTGGTCGAGCCTCTGGTCACTGCTGGACACCAAGCTCACCAAATCCACGACGTTCCACCCCCAGACAGATGGCCAAACCGAGGTTGTAAATCGAATGATCATGCATATCCTGTGCATGTATAATTCCAAGCACCCTTGCACATGGAATGAGAGTCTTTCCTATGTCCAACATAGCTACAACCGATCCCTTCATAGCTCAACCAGCCACAACCCCTTTCAGGTGGGGTTGGGATTCCAACCATTGGGTCCCATAGATGTTGCACTTCCCCTTGTTGTCACCTCGACCGACTCCTCTCCTGCTCCAACTAAGGCTGACAAAGACACCCGGTTCATTGAGATGATCTAGCACATCCACCAACAGGTTCAGGATATCCTACAAAAGTCCAATGACAAGTACAAGCAGCACCATGATCAACATCGGGTTCCACATAAGTTTCAGGTGGGAGACAAAGTTTGGTTGCACTTGCAGAAAGAACTCCTTACAAGAGCCCATCGGAAGCTTCGCCCACTCCATTATGGGTTGTGCACCATCACCAAGGCTTTGGGGGATAACACTTTTGTGCTCAACATTCCTCCTTTCCTTGGCCTGCAACCAGTGTTCAACGTGGACCTCCTTTGGCCTTCTTTCCCACCATTATTGGACACCTCAGACGTAGCAGAACAACGGACACCAACAAAGCTCAAACCTAACTACATACAATAGGCATCCAGTGATCAGATTGTAGACACGTATATCAAGGTCACTCGACAACAAAGGATCCAGCTTTATCGAGTTGTCAAAGCAGGGCAACTCCTGCACCAAGGCAAGTGGCTCACCCGAGGCCAAATTCAATAGAAATTTCCTCATCTGATGGGGAAACTCCACGCAATGGAGACCATTTCTTCCTAAGGATGGAGGGTTGATCCAGGTGGATATCGGTAGCCACCCACCTTCTCCAGTTGGCTCAAAACAACTTTCTCGCAATTTTTATAATTTACTATTTTTAGTAGTTTTTCCAGTCCTGAACTTCGGAAGTCGTTTTGAGGCCCTAAACGATGTTTTTTGGGGTATGTTACGGTCACAAAATTTCAATCATGAAATTTTGTGCAAATTTTGTAGTCCTCGGATATATCTTTCTAATGGGCTATCATATGCCTAAAACAAAGATCGTATGCAAAAGTTACAACCCTGGGAAGTTGATGTACTAACTTACCCAAACAGGGCCCACATGGCTTTTGGCACTTCATCTCCTAGGGTTAGGTTTTTGGATGTTTAGGGTTTTTGAAACTCCTGTTTATTGTAAAAAGGCCTTGAGAGCCTTATGGTAATCATCTTCTTGTGAATGAGAGTAGCTGTCACATCTCTTCTCAAAGATAAGCCGCCACCATTCCAGCAAGCTTGTTTTCCGCTGCATTTTACAGTTTCAGCTTATTTCCTTACTGAATAGAAAACTAGTTTTATTGTATCTCTGTTATTCTGTGTTAAGCATATGGTAATAATCTGTAGTCATTTCATTCTGCTCATAAAATCTGGATCAGTTTTATATCATGATCAATATGGTGAGTTATTTTATCCTATTGAAGATGAACAATACTTGGTCGAAGAACATACTCATGAAGACAATATTGAAGAGGATCTGGATGAGACATATGATGAATATGAAGTGTCTGCCCTTCCACTTGATGACGACATCCAGACCTATGCTTCTCCTGCACATCAAGAAAATAACATGATGAGTTATAATCCTTTTGAAAACTTTGATGATGATTTGTTCCATGATTGTGAAAATGAAGAAAGATACCAGAAGGATATTGATGAAGTTCCTCTTGCAGAAGGCCTGAGCGAGACATTGTTATATATTGTCCCTTTTGAAGAAGATGAAGTTGTCTAGTCTTGTGAAGAAGTAATCAAATCCTATTACATAGATGAAATCATGGAACAACCCTCGGATATATTTTACGATCACATTGATGATTTCATACAAACTAGCAAATGCAGATGGGATTTGGGTTGTTTCATTTTTTATGGAGATCCTATATACAACATTGAAGGCACATCTCAGATAATGGATACAGAAAAAATTTCTTTAGAGGATTTCTTTTTACAACTGGATAGTCCATATATGTGCCAACCTGATGATGATATGGTTACGAATTTGTTCCATCCATTCAAGGATAATCCAACATAGCATTTTTAGGATGATTTTTGGCCATCCCTTGCTAGATACCCTTTTGAGGATGCATATTTGTTCCATAAGGACTTTAACCCATTATGTTATGATTTTGATAGAAATAAGGATGTGGCCACCTCAAAGAAATCAGAGTCTCTTTCTTCAAAGCGGAAGTATTTTCATATTGGATATTTTCATGAAGATTCGTAGGTGAAGAGGTGGTGTTTTTATAAACCTGATATTGTTCCTTTCCTATTACCCTCTTCTCCAAGAGACCATGCAGTATTATTTTGATCTCTCATTTCCTCTCAGTCCTCGACAATTAGTGAGTCTTTGTGCGTAGATGAATATAAGCCTTCGTCTAAATATAGTAGCCCCCTTCAGAGATGGATTGATCAAGCTTGTGGCTATCACTTCAGGCAGGATTCCTTGCATGATCACAATGGCGGATATTATTTCCAGAGAGATTTTCTCCCTCCCACCCATCTCCATGAGTTGTATTTCATGATTCATTATATGTGTGTTTATACTCGTGATTATTATGTTCGTTACTTATATTTTTTGTATTATATGATTAAGCACAGGGGGAGATACTTTGATGATATGATCAATTGGTTGCATTGGTTCTATGACTTCACCTAACACCATCCATCACTTGATATTAAGGGCCCCAAGGCCCCAGGTAAGTATATAGTTCATTTTGATTTCTTTCATTTGCATCTTGATTTCTCATATTAGTTTAGATACATTTCATTTTAATTTTTATCTACTTTCATATTGATTTCATGCTTAGTTTAGAAAATTTTGAAAAAAATGTCAAAATTTTCTAAATTAGATTTTAGTTTGGATTTTTTTATGGATAAAGGATGATAGCACCACCCTAGATGCTCTGATCCATT
Organism: Picea engelmannii; assembly: GCA_009831015.1. Classification (NCBI taxonomy): domain Eukaryota; kingdom Viridiplantae; phylum Streptophyta; class Pinopsida; order Pinales; family Pinaceae; genus Picea; species Picea engelmannii. Next base: position 116,396 of record ML794516.1, read on the forward strand.
TGTATGAGTTTTGGAAGGAATGGGTCTACCATGATATGTTGCAGTTCTCATGCACTCTATGGCGAGCACATGTCCCCAAGTACGAGCCATAAGTTATCCCCATTTTGTGGATAACTAAGGAGATTATGTCTTGAGGCCCTCATGTTGCAGATATGGAGTGTCAATAGACTACATGACTAGCAGTATCTTTTTTCACAGATGGAGGCCCTTCTCACCGATGGGTGTTCTATATGCACTAAAAACACACTAAAAACCCTCAATTAAATTGTCAACCTGGGGTAAGTAAAATTAGAGTTGTAGCAATATATATGCCAAGGTAGAAGGATTGGAGGTATTATAGTTTAACTAAGGAAGTGGCTATATAAGGGATAATCTATTCAAGAAAAAACTACTAATGATCAAACCCTACTAAGGAATTCAAACTGTTTACCCTAAGTAACCTTTGGACCAAGGATCGATGGATAGATCTAAGAAAACAAATGAAAACCCTACTTAAATCAAACTAACTGAATCATAACAATAAGAAAAATCAAACTATTCATCTAATAAGCAATAGAAACAACAAACTACTTTAACTAACCTACTTAAATTCAATAAGCAACTATCCTATGAAAGCAAGTAAATAAACAAGCAAATGACTAACTAACCTATGATAACTTCTACAGCAAGTAAACTAATCAATAAGCAACTAATTAAGATAAGAAGCAAATGAACTCTATTCTTAAATTAAACTTCACAACTATTTCTAATTTATGAAAGGAAATCTATTAAATTGAAAGCATTATGATAATAAAAGTAACTAGCAACTAATCTTTAATCTGTGATATGTAAACTACTCTTTAATCTACCAAAGAAAAAAGACTATCTACCCTACAAAAACAAGGAAACTATCTTCTAATCTATAAAATTCAATTGCATTCTATATTAATTAAGCAAATTCATACTAAGATTCGTAACTGGAATCCAAATTCAATAATCAACTTTGAATTGAAATTGCAACCTAAATCTAGAAAAGGAAATTGCGTGAAAATACACTGAACTAATTCTATTCTAACAATTCAAATTGCAAAAGAGGAAATATTCATAAAATAGAAATTAAATACTATTTCAACATATGAAAATAAGCAAACTAATTGAGCAAATCTAGATAAGAAACTAAGAATTAAAACTAGAAACTATTTGTTAGTGATAGAAGTCACACTTTGTTTGTTAAAGTGTAAGCTCAACACCCATCAGAATGTAAAAGATAATTTTGGTTTTGAATAGGTGGATCAACAAGATGGAGAAAGAAAGGGAGAGGGCAACAAATTGTAGATCACTAGGCTACACCAATGGCAACGGAGTCACAAACATTCTACTCATCGAAGGCACAAAAGTTGTTCAACAGAAAACAAGATTATATGTTGATAGGTGGAAGAATGAAGAAGGAAAACATAAGGTAGAATGTTCACTAAAAAAAGATCCTCTCAATTTAATGAATCAACAAATACTTGAATATAAACAATGACTGATGGGGCAAAATACAACAGATCCTCTGTTGCTTAGGGATCCATAAATCATTGACAGCCTTTGATCCTCAAATCTGCAATATATTCAAATAAGAAGAAATATAAATAGAAGAGTTACAATCTGAAATTACAACTCTCATGAGTCTCCAATAGCAATAATGCTTACAATCATAAAATGCCCACAGGCTTACAAATGAACATACACAAAAAAACTGCCTACTCCTACTCTCTCTAGCCTCTCTTGGCTCATCCCCCCCCCCCTTCTCCAAGAGATATTTCCTTATTTAAATAGACAATAGCATCCAAATGAACTAAGGAGGTTGAATCCCATCTCCTCCATTGGATTCTAAGCCATGGAGATAGGTGACAACAATCAAAGAGACAAAAGTCCAACAAACTGCTAATTTTCAAGAATTTGTTGGAAGTTATTAATAAAATGTCTCCACCTCATTGCATGAGGCCTTTACTAGAGCTAAATATTAGGTGTAGGTGTCCCTTGACATCTAACTAATCCTTGAGAATTCATTCTAACCCTCCTTTACATGTGGTAACCTCCCAACAAGGTGAATATCAAAACCGTGACCGCTACAGGAAATTAGGCAGTGCTGTTGTAAAACAGTTGGGTAGCACCACTTCTATGTCTAATATCTCTCAAAACATAACACATTTTGAAAAACTGAGAAAGTTTTTTGTTATTTGGCATGTTATGAACAAAAACCTGCATTTTTCAAAAATACATTCTCAATTGTTCAAAATCCAAGGACTAAAAACTGGTAAAATAACTCTGCAAAATTCATTTTCTGCCAGAAATATTAGGTAGCACCTGTAGGTAGTGCCACTTATGTTGCGCCTATGTGTAGGTTTAGGTAGCAATGTCAAAATGTAGTGCCTTCAATCTTGAACGTGTGTAGAGCAGTTGGTGGTCTTTTATAATGTTGAACCCATTGTGTTTAGGTGTCTTGGCAGTATAGTAGGTTGTGCACTTTACCATTGAGGGAGTTAACACTTTAGCAAAAACCCAAAACTCTAATAGTTAGGCTTCTTCTAGCTGAAAATTCTTGTGCTAACATAGGCTCCATGGGGCATAGAGTCCTCCCTATGAGGCTCTAATAACTCTTGTATTTTCAATGCCTTATCCTAGGGCTGCTCCCAACCTTTAACCTCTGCAATCTGCTTTGATCTATGACCTTCAACTGAAACTAAATGCAAATGAAAACTGAAAATGATGAAAATGATGCTTGTTCAGCAAGCTTATTGCACACACCTACTCTAATTATTGGGAAATTGAACCATTCAAGTTACATGAAACAACCAATGAAGCCATTTCATCATTTTTTCAATTGTTTGAAGCTTTGAAATGTGCTTCCTTAAGCACCAAAGATAATTCTTACTTGAAGTCACGTCAAAGAAACATTTGGAAATGCACTTTCCATTGAAGAAATCAATGAGCCTAGGCCCACTTTCTGCTTGCAGACAGGCTGCAAATGGATCCTGAAAAACATCATCAATACTTGCCCCTGAAACATTGCTTTGTGTAAAAAGGAAAAGTATTTCATTAGGTCCTTCCTCGATTGTGCTTGGTTGTTGTATGGCTTGTTGATTTTCTGATTCATCCTCAATGCATATGGCCTTGGTCCATTCCTGGTCATGAGGTGTATTAGGAAAAAGGCTTAGTGATGCTTGTCTTTCTTTAATTTCAACCTTTCTCATCTAATCACATGGCATTTGATCTTGGTTGCTGGATGAAACTGAGCTTATGTCTTCAAGAGGAATATGGGGTTGATAGGATAGCTCATCACAATTAGAAGTGCTTGGGAAACTACATTCTCATTTCTTATCTTCTGATTGTGAGGGATATTCATCATAGCTTGGCTTATGGTCCCAATTTCTTAGTTTTGTACCTTCTAAACTTAGATTATCATCTTCTTCTTCTTTTACAGCAACAAAAATATGACATGAGGGTTGAAACAAGATATTGTTGCTTTGATGGGAAGGGTACTTTTCTGATATAAGGTATTCAACATATTTTTCATGTAAATCATCTTCATAATCATCATACAAAGGCGACTCAATGACCATTTGACTATTAATGGCTGAGGGGATTAGTACAATAGCTGGGACAACTGGTTGTTCAGTGAAAACATCCTCATAGTCATCAAAACTTGGCAAATCATGGCACACTCATTCATTAACAATAGGAGGGATTACAAAAACAACTGGTAAGCTATGAATTCGTCCATGAAAAGCTGCAACATTATTCTCATGATGAAATAAATATGAACCTAAGATAACCTCTTGACTTAAAGAATCGAGAAAAGGGGGAGAAAGGGAAATGATGTATTGTCCATATTGATCATTCAAATTGGGGACCTAGATTTTGACATGAATGATGCATTTGTTCTTTAAATTTAGGAAAATAATTATGAAACTCATCATCTAAGTCCTACTCTCTATAATCATCCCCTTCATCATCACTACTAGAGAAATCACTTGCTGAATCTTGAATATATGATGCATACCCCTCACAAAAATTCTCAAAAAGTATTTCAGTTGGATAAATTATCTTTCAATGAGAATAAAAAACATCATGAAAGTCTTTCAAAGAGGAAATACTAGAAGAAGGGAGTGTTCTATGCCATTGTCTCACATTGCCTTCTAATGAATACATGAACATTTGCATGAATGTATCTTCATGATGGATGTCAAGTTGTTGCATCAAAGCATGAAATTCATGAACATGCTCAAAAGGGTTGTCATCATCACCTTCATAAAATCTGGACAATAGATCTTACCATTCATCAATTTGAGGCACAAGATGTGGATAACCATCTATGGCTGAGAAATTGAGTGGGGAAAACCTCCTGGCCAGGATAGCCTTCATAGCCATTTGATTTTTCTCATCCCCGGTGGAGTCACCAACATATTCTAAACAATGGAGTTTTCGTGGTGAATGTGTAGTCTTGAACGTGTCCAACTTCAGTCACCATCTAAAGATGGAGCTATGCAATGTCGTTCTTCCTAGGGAGCTTTTCAATATGCTCAAATCTGTCCCCGACAATGGCGCCAAAAATGTTAGCGCTAGAAGTCACACTTTGAATATTAAAGTGTAATATCAACACCCATCAAAAAGTAAAAGATAATTTTGGTTTTGAATAGGTGGATCAACAATATGGAGAAAGAAAGGGAGAGGGCAAAAAACTGCAGATCAGTAGGCTTCACCAATGGGCAATGGAGTCACAAACATTCTACTCATCGAAGGCACAAAATATGCTCAACAGAAAACAAGATTATATGTTGATAGGTGGAAGAAGGAAGAAGGAAAACATAAGGTAGAATGTTCACTAAACAAATATCCTCTCAATTTAATGAATCAACAAATACTTGAATATAAACAATGACTGATGGGAAAAATATAGCAGATCCTCTGTTGCCTAGGGATCCATAAATCATTGACAACCTTTGATCCTAAAATATGCAATATATTCAAATAAGAAGAAATATAAACAAAAGAGTTACAATCTGAAATCACAGCTCTCATGAGTCTCCAGTATCAATAATGCTTACAATCATAAAATTCCCACAAGCTTACAAATGAACCTACACAAAAAAACTGCCTACTCCTACTCTCTCTAGCCTCTCTTGGATCATCCCCCCCCTTATTCAAGAGATATTTCCTTCTTTAAATAGAAAATATCATCAAAATGAACTAAGGAGTTCGAATCCCATCTCCTCCAATGGATTATAATCCTTGGAGATAGGTGGAAACAATCAAAGAGACAAAAATCCATCAAACTGCTAATTTTCAGGAATTTCTTGAAAGTCATTAATAAAATGTCTCCACCTCATTGCATGAGGCCTTTGCTGGAGCTAAATATTAAGTGAAGGTGTCCCTTCACATCTAACTGATCTTTGAGAAGTCATTCAAACCCTCCTTGACATGTGGCAACCTCCCAACAAGAAGAATATCAATACCGTGACCGCTACAGGAAATTAGGCAACGTCGTTGTAAAATAGTTGGGTAGTGCCATTTCTATGTCTAATATCTCTCAAAACATAACACATTTTCAAAAAATGATAGAGGTTTTTGTTATTTGGCATGATATGAACAAAAACCTCCTCCAGTTTTCAAAAATATCTTCTCAATTGTTCAGAATCCAAGTTTCAAGTTAGTGACTAAAAACTGGTAAAATAACTCTGCAAAATTCGTTTTCTGCCAGAAATATTAGGTAGCGCCACTTATGATGCACCTGTGTGCAAGTTTAGGTATAAATTTAAAAATGTAGTTCCTTCAATCTTGATGTGTGCAGAGAAGTTGGTGTTCTTTTATAATGTTGAACCCATTGTGTTTAGGTGTCTTGGCAGTATAGTAGGTTGTGCACTTTACCACTGAGGGAGTTAACACTTTAGCAAAAACCCAAAAATCTAATAGTTAGGCCTCTTCTAGCTGAAAATTCTTGTGCTAACTGTTGAGTGAAATTTGTGTCATATAAATTCTCAACGATTTAATATCAACCAGGGATGCTCGTAAGCTTGTGATGATGCCAGCAAAATATATGCAGGAGTAGGCATCTAACTCTAATCTAAGAAAATTCAATCAAACCCTAA
>ML794516.1:130497-174046 GCA_009831015.1 Picea engelmannii
GCATTGGAAAATAATATGTCTAAAACCCATGTAATCATGAAAAATGGTTTATGTAAGGGTGTGGGAAAGCAAAATATGGTTAAAAGTGAAGTGAAAGTGAAGTGAAAATGTTGGTAAAAAGATGACACTTTGGCGACTCAACACTAACATTATCCATCCATTGAACCCTTGCCAAAGAAGCCATTATCTTCATACTCTATTTTTAACTCTGTTTTAACTTCTAAATGTTCTATTTCAACATACAAAAATTTTAACTATTATCTAATCACACAGGGGTTAGTAGCTTAAGCTTATTTCCTATTTAGTTAGAAAGATGTGGAATATTAACTATTCTTCATAAGCAACCTGAAACAAAACACATTCATTAGCATTAACTTAGAAAACAATCTGCAATTAAAAGAAGGAGGAATTAGATACACAATTATGCAACTAAAATAAACACACAACAAGCAATCAAAATTTGGAATTGACACAAAAAAAAAAAAAACTATTTTGAAAACTAAGAAAGGAAACTGAACAATCATAAATCTACATTAATGAGAACAATTACCCAGACCACTGGTGGACTCCCCAGGAGGTATAGGCAACTTCTCAACATGAAATTGTGATCAGAGGATCAAGACAGCATTGTCATTCATTAAAAAACACAGTCTAATCATAAGTTTACAGAGATGTCTCAATTACACAATAAAAATGTCTTCTTAAAATTATTGTTTGGTCTTTCCACTACTGGTGGTATTTATAGTTTTTACAAGCTGAGAGGTCGACCTCCTCTAAAAACAACAAATTACATTTAAGATTCCCTAACTGTCGATTAAGGTGAGCCAATAATCGCCTAGCATAACAACCAAAATCGAGTTTTCAAGCGATTAGTAGTTGGAGGCCACAAGCACAAGAAAAACTCATGTCTCTGATTCTCCCATCGTTGGTCGTCGATATGCTAACCGCCAAATCTCCCATGGTTTTTGTGTGGGACAGAGTGTCGAATGGAGTACCGAACTGAGTGTCGGAAGAAAAAACAAGCCAAGATTTTTCCCTGTGACACACAAAACACGAATTAGTTCCTTGGTTACATAAAAACATACTTAATTACACTCAAAATCATCATAAAACATGAGTTATGCATACCTGGTGTGAATCATAGCGATTTGACACAAAATCTCTTCAAAAACTCCTCAAAATAGGAAAATGCATACACATATTCAGCAAAAAGGATCTAATTAAAGTCATGAAATCAATCATATCACGGTCCCAACACTCACCACCACAAAGGTCACAGATTTTTAGATGGAATCCACCACACCAACTAGCTTCTAGAAGGCAATGGGCCTTGCTCCATGAGGTACAAGTCAGGTATTATGGTGAATATCATTTCAATATTTGAGCAATTTTAGTATGGTGTATCTTAGATTGATTTAGATTGCTTTAGATTTCATGATATATGCTTGGAAATTATGCTTTTTGCCCTGCTTCACCTTGATGGTTGGCATTGTGCCCTAGTAAGTGGTCTTCCTTGGGGATGGTTTTTCTACTGGGAACTCCCTTGAAGAGCCATTGTACTATCCCCGATCATACTTACCACTTTCCATCACTAGTTCCCCCCATTTCCTTATCTCTTGGGATTTTAGGGTGTGTTGACCCAAGAAGGGGTTGTCCCTCATTCTATTGAAAAAGGGGTTGAAGGTCAAGGGTTTGATGTTGGGTAAAAGTTAAAATCTTATGTACAAAACTTTTAGATTCTTTTCTCGGGGATCACCCAAGAAATCCAATGAAACCCTTATCTTTGAGAAATGGGGACCCACAAGAAATATGATTGTAAATGCTTAAAAAGGTTAGTTGGGGGATATGAGGTCTCATCATGAGTCATCCTATCATGTCCATGGATATCTAGTGATGTGACATTACCATCATCTGGTCACCAAGCCAGGGTAATGACTCAATTGCATGACTGAGAGAAAGGGGGTCTCATCACGAGTCAGCCTTCTGATTTCCACTAGGTATTTGTGGGTGACATTGTCATTATCTAGACACCATGCCAGGGCAGTGGCCTTCAACTTGTCATTAAATTATGAAATAAAAAAAGAATGGAAAAATGATGGGCTTGGAAAAATTGCATTGAAAATGAAGGTACCACACACCCTCTACAAAGGAACCTATGAATGAGACACTACAACCCCTTGTATGTCATGAACCCCATGCTCATTGAGTCTTGACCCTTAACCACTTCACCCACTCTACATGGCCTAGAGAGGGATCTCCTGGAAACTCTCCTTGACCTAGGGAAATATCTACCCAATAGTACACCTCATCAACCCTCCCATATTCAAGATTGACAAGTTGCATAATGTTTGTGAGCACTTAATTGTTTGATATGGTAATTTTTTATGCACATGATTAGGTGGATAATTTATTGACTTGATTTACTTATCATGATGTTATGACTTGAGATCCTTGGAGGGTGTGTTTGTTTGTCTTTGTAGGACATAGTTGGTGGACAGTTTTGGAGGAACAAACCTAGCTTGGGCTTCCATGGGGCTAGAATGCCACAGGTGGATGTCAATGGCCCACACGCCAGATGAGAGAGATGACACCTTGGAGGCCTAGAATATGACTTCGATGACATAACCTAGCCCCCACATGCCAAACATTTTTCCTAGGAGAGGAAAAACGTCACTTTTAGAGGCATGACATCACCTAGGGGGGTTTAGGCTTTGGTTGTGTGGTTGATATGCATTGGAACTTGAATGTTTTGAGGAGAATTGGGATTTTACCATGAAGTAAGTAACTTGGATGCTTGACATGTGGCTTTGGAAATGCTAGCCACCCTCCTCCTACACCAATGACTTGCTCCTAGTGCCAAAACGTCCCCTAAATGGTGATGTCCTTCTAAAATTAGGGTATTCTTATGTGTAAAAGTGAGATTTAAGTGAATTGTTTAATATTATTTTTTAAAATGGGAAAGACTAGGGTTGTTGACCCCTAATCCTATGTTTTACACTAATTTATGTGGACAAAACTATCTTAGAGACATTTTGTATAAATAAGAGATCATAATATCTCATTTTAACATAACTCTCCCTCTTGTGAGAGGTACTTGGACTGAAATTTTCACTACACTTGGAGTATTTTATCTCTTGTGCACTTGTTTATGGCTATTTCTTGGATTATTGGTTGATGTAAATGATGTGCTATCCTTGTAAGGATTTTCTCTAGCTTTTATGGTGGTTTGTCTTAGCTTTTTTCCTTGAATTGGTAAGCTTTTTCTACATTGTGATATCATTTGTTGCTCAAGTAAAGGTTATTTTGATAGATATTGGTGGGAAGTATAAGGGCATGCACCCCCACCATAGTCTCCATTTTTGTATGCTACATGTTATTGGTTTAACAAAGGTTTGCTAAGAAAAATATAAGGGCATACACCCTCTTAGCTTAAACCCTAGCTAGAGATACTTCCCTTGGGGAGTAAGAGGATTTACACCCCCAAGGAGGTAGTTTCTCTAGCGATTTATTTGATTGAATCCATTAACCCATTGTTTAAGGAACTAGTCATTTACTTGTTGCATTGTAGAAATAAATTGATGCCTTGGTAAACGTGATTTTTCAAGTTTTAAAGTTGTCTCTTGGGGAAAGTTTTCTTTGAGCCTTTGTCTCCCTTGCCTCATTGAGGTGTCCTCTTTCAACCACAATATCTTGCTTTTGTAGTAAAACTAACCTACAGCCATTAGGGTTTCTCTAACCCTAGCCTACTAACTCTAATTTGCTCCTAAACTAACCCTAGACTAGGCCTAAAAATCTTCCCTAACCTTCTACTAACCTAGGTGCACTTATTGAGCTAACTAGGGGATGATTTGATTGGGTGAATTTTCTACAATAAGTATTGGTTTTCTACAGCCATAAGGCTGGTAATTTCATTGCAGAAACCCTAACCTAAAGTCATTCATAACTTGTGTTTTCACCGTCAAAAGTTGCTAAGAATTTGTCAATTTATTCTACTTGATTTAATACAACTTTTGAGTGGTTTCTTTGCAAGTTTTAGTGGCTGATTGCACTGCTGTCATAACAATTTTTCTACAGCCATAAGGCTGAAAAATAATTCTGAATACAATCTTTATGACATCCACAACTAATTTCTAAAGTCTCATGCTATAAATTGTGAAGTTTCTCTAGTCATTATCTACTTGTTTCAAGCATATCTTACTTGAATTTAAGCAATATTTTAAGTAGACTAAATACTTATTTCTTGCTGATATATACTGGCATATATTTATTCAAATTAGGGACAACAATATTAACTTGCTGATCCAAATAATGTATATCATTGCAAAGTGGTTTTTCTTGTGTCTCGGGCAGGTACCAACATCTCGGCAATTCACCCAAGTCTTTGGAAACCTTTAAACTATTTGAGAATCATCTTTTATTTCCATTTTCCATCTACAGATTTTATCTTAGGGACCCATTTCTTTCCTTTCCCTTTTTCACATCCCATTTCCCCCTACGGTCATCAGGATCGCCTCCCTAGAGTGACCTAGTCATCCTTGAAGTATGGGACCTACATCAAGGTGACATTGGGTGTATTGTTCCTTAGTTTTTTCTATTTTGGTGGTTGGGTTGGGATTTTCCCAACCTACAACTTGTGTGATAACATGACCAAAATTATAACATGAACCAAGAAAAATAGTTTGATACCTAGGAGTGGAAGATTTTATAAATGGTGTTGCTCTTCTAAATCCTCCTTATTCTTGAGGTCTTTCAATAGCTAGTTTTGTTGATACTGACTTCCAAATATTATAGGTGGTGCAATGTCTCTGTAATTGACTTCTTCCTCTTCATATACTTCTTCGGAGCCTTCTTCATTGGAGTTTTCTACTGCCATGAATAATACCCTTTCTATATCATTTTCGTTGACTTCATCTTCATATCATGAGGAATTGTCTTCCTTGGTGCAAAGGCTTTTGTTGAAAAACTTATTTGTGTTCCTTTTAGGGTCATCTTCTTCTTCATTTCTTTTCTTTTTCTCATAAGGACATTTATTAGAAAAATGACCAACACCATCACAATTAAAACAAATCAATGGAATCATACCTTTGTACTTGTCAGTTCCCTTTTTTATCCTTTTGATGAAGTTATCCACCTCTTAATATTCCTCTAAATCATCATTACAGCTACAATTTGACTTTGGTTTTTTCTTGCTCTTTTTCTTTGTCTTCTTGGATGCTTTGAATGATGTTTCCTTTGTGATTGGGTTCTCTTGTTCTGTTCTCATTTCATAAGATGTGAGTATCCCATGTATCTCATCCATGCTTAATGTAGCTAAATATGTTATTTCTTCTAGGGATAAAATATTGGGGTCATATCTCATAGGTAGAGACCTCGACACCTTTTGAACAATGACTAGTTCCTTCATTTATTCTCCCAAACCTTTAATGGCATTTACTGTCTCATCAACCCATAGAAAGTAGGAGGAATTTTTTTCATATTCCTTCATCTTCAATTGTTCAAACTTGGCTCTAAAGGTTTGAAGTTTGGCTCCCTTAACCTTGCAATCTCCTTTGTAGATATTCTTTATTTTGTCCCATATTTCTTTTGCAGAATCACAATGTACAACTTTGGTGTATATTTATTCATTCAAACCATTCAATATATCATTTTTATCTCTAGCATCATTATCTTCAAGTTTCTTTTCATCGTTATCTGTCTGAGGAGTGCTTGGTGCTTTGTATCCTTCTACTACGGTTCACCAAACATCGAATCCATATGCTTGTACATATGTTTTCATCTTTCTTCTCCATAAGTCATAGTTATGATCGTCAAATTGTGGAACCTCAATATTAGCGTAGTCCATGATCTCCTTCTAGTGGTTAGACTACATTCTAGAGGACTTGCTCCAATACCAAATGTTGGATTACTAAGAGGGTGGGTGAATCAGTAATGAGCAATTTTAGTACTTTTAACCACAATATATTCTTCAACAATATTCAACAATTTATCATTATCACTCAATATATCATCAATAGTATAAGCATCACATCATAATAGATACATATTACACCATAATTTACATGGAAACCCAAATGGGAGAAAACCACGGAATGTTTTTCTTATATATCAAAATAATACATTCATTGGAAGCACAAACATTCTAATTCTCTAGCTACAACTGGAAGGAGGCTCTAACCTGAAGGAAGATACAACTCCTTTAATTCTCTAGATCAAACCAAAAGGAGGATACAACCCCCAGAGTTCTTTGGCTCCAACCAGAAGGTGGCTACAACCACCTCTCCTTGCCTCATCAAACCACCATGTAATACAAATGTATACCAACTGTCACTATCAAAAACTATTCCACTATCACTATCACTCTGTCTCTGTCCCTGTCACTCTATCTTTGTCACTGTCACTGTCACTCTGTCACATCAACATGTATCTTCTCATCAACCAAATAACACATGTACCATACCATGCATCAATTGTATGCCAAAATACATATTATTTCATGCATCAATCATGAACCAAAGATACATCAATAAAAAATAGTGAATCATGAACTAGAACATCAACCATGTGTAACGTATACCATATACCATTCCATCAACCATATGCATATATGTACCATACCATCAATGAAGTATCTCAAAGAACTAATCCATGTCCATCATGCCACCATACAACATGAATATACCTCAACCAAGTACAATCAATTCAAGGATATGAACTATAAGAGCCATGTCATATGTTGAACTAGATATAAGAGTGCTCCTCACTTAGCCAATCAACAAATATATACCATATCCAAATACCAGACCAACCATACCAAGTATGCCTCAAGAATACACCATATCATGACAATAAGTAATCATCAAAACAAGTATATAACCATACCAGTACCTCTGAAGCTGACCTGAAACAGTAAGATGTTGACCGATAGACTTCCTTCAGACCTTTAGGGATCTGGTACCAACATCTACTCAAACCTTCAATAACTTTTCACAAATACGCGACCTTCTCTTCTACAGCCCATGGATATCCGCACTTTCCTTCACTACAGCTCGTGTACATCCGTGCACTTCTAGCTTGTAACCCGCAAATACCTCAGAAACTAGGGTTTGTTGCAACCCCGAGATTTTCTCCTTCAAACTTCCTCTTCTACCTCAGAAAAATGTTGTCACAACCTTAGAAAAACATCACTAGTTCACAATATAGATAATCAATGAATGAGTGTGTAAGTATGTTTGTGAATGACTCCTTGAGGTTCTTATATATTTGTAGTAGGTAACTCCTCTCCTTAATTTAGGGCTTCGAAGGTTTTCTTGTTACAACAAATTTACCCCTTTGACCAAGACTTATAAAAAACTAGGGGCTTCTTGTCCACTCTTCGGGGCTTCCAACTTTACAAGGCCATATCTCCCTAACCATGAGGAACCGCGTGGCATTTTGCATATCATCGAAAATAACACAACGCGTACTATCCATCTATGAGGATATTTCATGTATTCACATTGTACTTTCTATCCATATTCTTCATTCAACATAGAGTATGAAAACCACACCATTAGGGCTACTGGGATTCTTCAAGGGTTGACATCAAACTCTAAGATCACTCTCCAAGGGTTGACATAAATGACAATGAACTATCCAAACCAATTGTCCAACACAAAGTCCCTTTAAATGGCATGATTGTTCTTCATCATCTCAAAATTAAAAATTACACTACAATATAGGCTTACAAAAACACAATTTTAAACATGCTCCAAAAATATGTTGCTCAAATGCAGAAAAAAAAGTGCACCATTGAATTCCTAGCGAAAATTCATGCAAAATTGATATAAAATAATCGAAATTATGTCAAGGTGACCCTTGAAATGATTTATGGTGTTACCTCAATACCTTGTACCCTCGGAACATATTACGAGGAAAAAACACACATTAATTGTGTGTCTGGTTATGTACCTACATTCGAATGTGTGTACAAAGATCATGGAATATGTGTACAATGTGTTGGGGTTCGCACCATTAAATAGGGCGCCCTTTCTAACCAAATCCCCAAATTTATGGCCAGCTTTAAGTGTTGGTTGGTGGGTTTTTTTTAACAAATCGATTAGTTAGCATAGTGGTTAAGTTGTTGTAATATTTTATAGGAGGTATAGGGTTCTGTTCCTGTGATCATCTCTTTTGATAGGATATTTATTGGTGTTTTTTTGCATATGGTTATAACCATATGCTATAACCAATATATAACTTATGTATGGAATGTTCCTTGGTTACATATATGTTGGTAAAAGGTTAATCCATGTTATGTGTTGGTTGTGTGGTACAACAATAGACCAGGGGCTGGGGGCTAGCCCTTGGGCCCTTTTTCCCCAGACAACTTTAATAAAAGCATAAATATATTATATGCCACATATGTGTAAAGAACCATTGTGTGGCATGTTGGTTGTAGGGTTTTTTCAAGGTGTGGAGGATATGGAGATCATGGGGTCGAAACCTATTGACTCCAAAATAAATTGTATACAACATTAACCAACATTTCTCAATGGGAAGTTGCCTCATGGCAGCATTTCATTGGATGTTCAAATGCCACATGTCATGAATTGATTTAACCACTTGGATGCTAACTCAACTATTGACGAACCCTACCACATCACCTGTCAACTCATCATGTTCTATGTCATTGTTGACATAATTCTGTGCCACATCTGCATGCCACGTGTCACCCTCTGATGGTTCCATGTGGCACCCATATTTTGCTCGATTTGACCAAACTTTGACCAGCCATAGCTTTTGCATATGAGCATTTTTTGACGTGTTGTTTGTGCCATTGGAAAGATAACGATGAGACCTATGCATTGATGACATTTTTTAGATTATTTGAGACAACAAAATTTTGAGCATTTATGGATCCCCTGGGACCTCTATGAGCATTATGAATCCTCCTAGACCTCTTTGAGCATTCCTTGGATCAATACCCCAACTCAAAGTAAGATCTTAAAGATCCATATCCCTTTATTACCACAGTTCTTGATAGGCCATCCTACAGAAGCATGGAAGCAACTAGATCAAGGGATTGATATTAACACCTCATACAGGGAGTACGAGACGATAGATGCAGATATCTATGAGAATGTTTCCTATAAATACTTTTGTGACCTCAAACATAAGTACGGCCCAAGGGAGGGGAATAGAGGATAATAGAGCCCACATAATTTTGATCTCATGGACAAGGTGGGAGGGTTGACCATTGTTGGTCACTATAATTGCTTAATTAATTTCAAACAACCAAGTGATACATAAATTATCAACCCAGGGAAGTCTTTTTATTTCAAAGATAACCACGCACTATATATGCTCAATTCCAAAAGCAACTTACAGTTGTAGTAAAAGAAGCTATACTAATCACACTTGCTTGAATGAACTGAAGTTCTGAATTAAATCACAGGAAAGCAACATTCCTATTGCAGATCTTAAAGATTAATCTAAGAATCCTGGATTACATTTAAAATAATACTTGCAACAGGAAAGAACACTACTCTGCAATCAGAGAACAGGACCCTTACTCTCAAACAGAGACTTCAATACTGACACTTTTGCAGAAAAAGATAACTCTATCTAGCAGAGAACAAGACCATCTAATCCCTTCCTTTCTAAGCAGGAACCTTAAGTCCTATTTCTGTTTAGCACACTTGTGAAATTGGGATTACAGAGAGTAAGACGGTTTGATCCCTTCCTTTCTGAGCAGGGACCCTTAACCCAGTCTCTGGCGAGCACACTTGCAGGAATAATGGAAATCTACAGAAACAGGATGTTCCGATTCCTTCCTTTCTAAGCAGGAACCCTTAACCCAATCTCTGGCTAGCACACTTGCAGAAGTAAATGAATCCTACAGAAGACAGGATGTTCTGATTCCTTCCTGTCTGAGTAGGAACCCTTAACCCAATCTCTGGCTAGCACACTTGCAGAAGTAAATGAATCCTACAGAAGACAGGATGTTCTGATTCCTTCCTGTCTGAGCAGGAACCCTTAACCCAGTCTATGGATAACACACTTGCAGCAGTAAATGAAATCTACAGAGGACAGTATGTTCTGATTCCTTCCTGTCTGAGAAGGAACCCTTAACCCAGTCTCTGGCTAACACACTTGCAGCAGTAAATGAAATCTACAGAGGACAGGATATTCTGATTCCTTCCTGTCTGAGCAGGAACCTTTAACCCAGTCTCTGGCTAGCCTCATAAAATCATCACACAAGATTGCTTAATGAAAATGATTACGAATTCCATTCAATAAGATAAGACAGAGTCAGTAGTGTTTCAGCAAAGCGGAATACAGTAAAAACAGTGTTTCAGCATATGAAAATTAAACACACATAAACAAAGATTGTATTAACACACTCTACAACTAACGGGTGAATCTTGTGAAGAAGGTGGGCCCTCCCTTCTCACAAGATTCCCCTGGAACGGAAAAGATAGAAGAAGATAATCAAAGCAGTCTTCTATTCATATATCAAAGTGTCATGTTACATTCTGAAATGAAGTGCCCGTCCCTTTCTCTCTGAAGCTTTTTAATACATAAAACTTGGCTGCTCAAATGAAGAATTCCCCTTATTTAAAGAGGGAACCTCCCCGATGCAATATATAAAAAATTACAATGTATATCTGAGTCCTATCTTTAGTCGGATCTTCTTTCTAAACCAGAGCAAGATGTCTTGGTCTCACACAACAGAAATGCTATTACAGGAGTTGGATGAGGTATTGTTGTTACAACTGGAGTAACAACTTCTTCTCGTAGTTGCCGATGTTGTTTCAGCATCGCAATTCATGAGTTGTTTCAGCCACGTGAATTGTTGGGGTCTTATTGTTTGGTTGATTGGAGGAGTACCTGCTGGTAAGGAGAGTGGTTGTGGGAGTTGAGGTAATTGATTTTGAAAGGGGGGTTGTTGTCCTCTCCAATTTTGATTCCCCTGATTCTGATATAGCTGTTGTTGTTGTGGAGGCCAAGAGGTCCATATTGAGGGATCAACAAAGGGTGGGTTGTTTTGTTGCATGGGTGGGTACGTTTGTTTCATGGGTGGGTAAGTTTGTTGCATGGATGGGTAGTTCATTTGATTAGTATATTGCATCTGATTGAAGGGGGGGTAACTCATTTGATTGAAAGCAGAGTAATTATTCCAACGATTAAATGGCATGTTAGAGTTCATACCTTGTCCCCTCGGTTGCCATTGTCTCCTTTGTGTCATTAGATAGACAGCTTCAGCTTCTTCGTCCATTGGTTGTAATGTTGCCTTGATCCCTGGTAAAGATGGACAATTTTGGGTATCATGATCTTTGTCGCAAATAGTGCAGATTGGCTTTCTGTCCAGTGGACATTCTCTTTTTGGATGCTTATATCTGCATTGAGGACAAAAGATAGACAAGGCTGCTTCTGCTTCTGCTTGCTTTTTCTTAATCTGCAGGGTATCCATTTGTGAGGCAAAAGAGCTTAACATTTCAGTTTTAAAATCTTCAAGCAAATTACCTATCTCAGCTCTTGTTTCTCCCCCGCTGGCTGATTTTTGGACTCTAGAAAATGTAGTGTCCCTGTTGTTTAATCTGTTTCTTGAAGCTCCCCTTGAACATCTTTTTCATAAATTGACAATTTCATCATATGATTCCTTGGATATGTCCCATTTCCCAAGCATATTTAGCATATCCAGAGAGTCATCCCTTACCCCTTTTAATAAAATAGTTTTGAGAATATCCTTACTTACATTGGGATGACTGGATCTTTGTAGATTGTATTGTAGCCTTTCTACAAAGTCTTCTAGATTCTCGTCTTCTTTCTGCATCATTTTGAATAGCTCCTCCCTCTTTTCTCTCGTTCTGTAGTAGTCCTGGTATTTGTTCAAAAATTTATGTTTCATTTGGTCCCATGTTGTGATCACATGGCCTCCAAGACTCATAAACCATCTTAGTGCATTCCTTTTTAGTGTTGCTAGAAATAACTTTAGTTTCTGAGCATTAGAAATGTAATCATAGCTTCTACATAATATATCAAACTCAAACAGAAATTCATCAGGGTCTTCTGAAGATAAACCAGGAAAATTAGGCAATGCTGAGAGTGGAATGTTTTTCATGGGGGATGCTCCTCTAGGGAGATCGCCAATGGGAAATCCTAATGTAGAAAAAGAATTTTCATCTTTTACCTCTCCTTCAGGATCTACTTGTTCTTCATGATGCAATTGTTCATTATACTCATCCATGTTTTCTTCTGTCTGCTCCCCTGTTGCACTTGCTCTGTCCTCAATGTCTCCTACTGGCTTTTGGACTGTCTTCGGACTCCAAACTTCTTTCCCTGTTCCAAAAGCAGCTTGGAATGAAGGCTAGGAGTTTTGTTTTCGAAAGTTTGGTCGTTGAGCAGCAGATTCAGACTTTGATAGGATCTCATCGATGTAAGTCTTTCTTCCTCCTTTTCCTTTTCCCTTGCCACCTGTAGGGTTAGTATCCTTGGGGTTTTTCATGCAATCTTTTTATCTAAAAAAAAATAAAAATAAAAATCATAAGTGCTTTTGAAATCTATAGCTATCTTCCCCAGCAACGGCGCCAAAATGTTGGTCACTATAATTGCTTAATTAATTTCAAACAACCAAGTGATACATAAATTATTAACCCAGGGAAGTCTTTTTATTTCAAAGATAACCACGCACTATATATGCTCAATTCCAAAAGCAACTTACAGTTGTAGTAAAAGAAGCTATACTAATCACACTTGCTTGAATGAACTGAAGTTCTGAATTAAATCACAGGAAAGCAACCTTCCTATTGCAGATCTTAAAGATTAATCTAAGAATCCTGGATTACATTTAAAATAATACTTGCAACAGGAAAGAACACTACTCTGCAATCAGAGAACAGGACCCTTACTCTCAAACAGAGACTTTAGTACTGACACTTTTGCAGAAAAAGATAACTCTATCTAGCAGAGAACAAGACCATCTAGTCCCTTCCTTTCTAAGCAGGAACCTTAAGTCCTATTTCTTTTTAGCACACTTGTGAAATTGAGATTACAGAGAGCAGGACGGTTTGATCCCTTCCTTTCTGAGCAAGGACCCTTAACCCAGTCTCTAGCGAGCACACTTGCAGGAATAATGGAAATCTACAGAAACAGGATGTTCTGATTCCTTCCTTTCTGAGCAGGAACCCTTAACCCAATCTCTGGCTAGCACACTTGCAGAAGTAAATGAATCCTACAGAAGACAGGATGTTATGATTCCTTCCTATCTGAGCAGGAACCCTTAACCCAATCTCTGGCTAGCACACTTGCAGAAGTAAATGAATCCTACAGAAGACAGGATGTTCTGATTCCTTCCTGTCTGAGCAAGAACCCTTAACCCAGTCTCTGGCTAACACACTTGTAGCAGTAAATGAAATCTACAGAGGAAAGGATGTTCTGATTCCTTCCTGTCTGAGCAGGAACCCTTAACCCAGTCTCTGGCTAACACACTTGTAGCAGTAAATGAAATCTACAGAGGACAGGATATTCTGATTCCTTCCTGTCTGAGCAGGAACCTTTAACCCAGTCTCTGGCTAGCCTCATAAAATCATCACACAAGATTGCTTAATGAAAATGATTACGAATTCCATTCAATAAGCTATGACAGAGTCAGTAGTGTTTCACCAAAGTGGAATACAGTAAAAACAGTGTTTCAGCATATGAAAATTAAACACACATAAACAGAGATTGTATTAACACACTCTACAACTAACGGGTGAATCTTGTGAAGAAGGTGGGCCCTCCCTTCTCACAAGATTCCCCTGGAACGGAAAAGATAGAAGAAGATAATCAAAGCAATCTTCTATTCATATATCAAAGTGTCATGTTACAGTCTGAAATGAAGTGCCCGTCCCTTTCTCTCTGAAGCTTTTTAATACATAAAACTTGGTTGCTCGAATGAAGAATTCCCCTTATTTAAAGAGGGAACCTCCCCGATGCAATATATCAAAAATTACAATGTATATCTGAGTCCTATCTTTAGTCGGATCTTCTTTCTAAACCAGAGCAAGATGTCCTAGTCTCACGCAACAGAAATGCTATTACAGGAGTTGGATGAGGTATTGTTGTTACAACTGGAGTAACAGCTTCTTCTCGTAGTTGTCGATGTTGTTTCAGCATCGCAATTCACGTACTGTTTCAGCCACATGAATTGCGCTCTTGACTGTGTTGGTATTGACCGCTAACTGTAACGGCTTCCTTGTGTTTCAGCATCATGGTTCTGGCAGTCTCCTCTGTGTTTCGGCATCTGCAGCTCTGGACTATGTAACATCTCTGTGTCTCAGCATCTGCGACTCCGGACTATATGACAGTTCTGTGTTTTAGCAACAATGACCTTGGACTTATGACAGTTCTGTGTTTCAGCAATAGGGACCTCAAATTGTATAGTCTCTCTGTGTTTCAACAACAACGACCTTGGACTTGTGACAGTTCTGTGTTTCAGCAACGACGACCTTGGACTTGTGACAGTTATGTGTTTCAGCAACAGGGACTTCGAACTGTATAGCAGCTCTGTGTTTCAGCCTCTGCGACCTGGACTGTGTTTCAGCAACAGGCTTCAAATGCTAGTCTGCAATCTAATCAATGGTTAAGTACGAAAGTGATGTAAAATATTATGCAAAACAGATTAAATGTATAGTAATGAGAAAGGACGTTGTATACCTTGGAATGATCAGATGAAGTGATAGTATGAGTCTAAATACAGGTGATCAAGGGTATAATAGTGGCAAAAAGTATAGACAAAAAGGTACATTGTGTGGTCCTAACAACCATTCCACCCTTTGATGGATCATAAAAGAGCAAAGTCAGGGCTTAGGTATTGTTGGTTATTATTTATATTTGAGTTTATATATTTATCTTGAGTGACCCAGGGTTCATGTCTATTGGGGTTCCAACAAAGCCTCTAAAACTATCAGCCCTCCTGGTAAACCAGAAGGCATCGCAGCACATAGAGTGCACTGCACAGTCTCACCCGAGATAGTATTAATGAGTGGTTGCAATACTCATGGGTTTGTAGCCCAGGATTGAGTGGGGATATGAGAAGAGTGTGTTGAGAGTTCTATTTCAACTTATTAACACAATAAACTATTATTCACGATTATGCATGGAATGGAATCAACTCATTCATTCAGCAGATCAATAACTAATTTAAAACAGTAAGAGAACACATGCTTTCAATCACATAACATGGGTTTTACCGTGGTTCACCCCCCTCCTGGGCTACGTCCACAAAGATATGGCTCTCAAGCTCTTTTATTATAGTAGTTCCAAAACTACAGAGTCGCACACTTTACAACTCTTCTCAGTTGGGTCGAGATCTATTATGAGGTGGACTAGATCACACCATGCTCCTTAGCCTACTATCTAACCCTCAATATATACCCTCCTTACTCCTCTCCAGATCAGCAGCTTACAAAATTAGGTCGTATAGAAAAATATTACAACTAGCTATCAGAACAAGACTCCTTTTCTATACTCTCTATATCTCATTTGAATCCGGTCTCTCTTCTCTTCGCTAGATCCTCTCAGTCCCCTCTCTATGAGACATAGGTATCTGTATTTCTACATTTATGGCTCACCAGCCATTACAGTGTATTACAAAAAACCTAACCCTAACGTTGTTAGGTATTTCGTGCATGCGTGTGTGCTACTCTTCCTTCCAGCTGTCACTTTCCTCGTGCATGCCTTCTTTCCAAAAATAGTATTTCTTTCCACTTTGTCCTACTTCCAACAGGCCCCCAACACTGACATGTGGCTCGTCCCGAGCCACCTAACTTTTGTATGCTTCATCAATATCCCTAGTGATCGCTTGGAGCTTCATCATAAGCTATGTTTCTTGCATTTGAGCCTGCGCGGTCTTCTCCTTGAGTGCATCCACTTCCTGTACTGCAATCCCATCGCTAATAAACTCTTCACACTCTGCATGGGTTTGTTCCATATATGTCTTGGCTTCCTCTGCCTTTGCAATGACCTCTGCAACTCTCTCTTGGAGTGATTCCATTTGAAACTCGAGCTCCTTTTTCTGCATCTACGCAATGGTGAGTTATGTCTGCAATTTCTTCATATATTGCACCCCTTTGATGTGCTCTGTGATGGTCATTGTCTTCTGCCTCTTCTTGAGGTCTTGGATAGCTACGTTGATCCTTTATTCTTCCTTGTCCCACTACTGAATCTACTGATCCTCTTCCAGCTTCATCCATAGTTGTGCTTCTTTGTTGAACAGGTCGGCCGCTGCGTGGACCTGTCATTCTATCTCCTGTATTTTCTCTATTGTTTCCTGCTTCCTTTGCTCCCTTACTTCTGATGGTGTGGTAGGTGTGAGATGCTCATGAATATTCCTGATCTCCTGTTGATATTGATTGATTGTTTGTGCAATCTGATCAATTTTTTTCTGTTGTCACGAGTTCGGCCCTCTGGGAGGTCTTTGGAATCTTCTCGAAAGCTCTGACCACTTTTTGTTCCAATCCGTTCATGCATTCCCTCTCCTCTTTGGCCTCGATCTTGGTTTGCTCATATATATATTACATCTCGTCCCATCTATCTATTAGCTGATGTAATTCGATTGTGTATGTGCGTGCACGAGACTGTACCTCCTTAGTAACACTAACCTATAGTTTATGTAGAGCCTTGGATGGTATCCACGGCAATACCAACTATAATTGAGCTAAATCCTTTAGGGGTGTCTGCCCCACAATCTCATCCATGTGCATCATGCTGGGTGTAATGTGAAATGTTGCACTTAGTTGCGGCATTGTGTGGATTGTATCCCGCTCACTTGCTTCAGGTTCTCCTCCTATCTGTGATGTCAATGGACTCTTTTCTATGCTACCATCGGCTTCCTGTGTGTCCCCGATCTTCTTGAGGAGTTGTCGCATGTCTACCAGCTCCTCTTAAATAATGTCTCTGTGGTGCACAACATTCTCAAAATCCTCGAATGTGTGATCCTAAACCATCTAGGCTATCATTTCTGCATCATCTTCTGTAATCATGTATTTTGGATGTGTTCTATGTGCCTTCATTTTCTTGTGCTCTCCCCCTATCTGAGTAGTCGGTCACTTAGTCAGGCCTGGCTCTTGTGGATTAGGACTTGGTGTTATCCCCTGCATTGCCTCGGCCTGTTTCTGTTGTATCTAGTATGCCTGTGTATTATTATTCTTCTTCCCCTTCTGGGTTCCTGCTTTGGATGTCCCCCCTTGGGTCTTCTTTGTTTTCGTTTGGCCGGTCCTTGGTTTCTTAGGCGCCGTGAATTCCTATGGTTGTGTTTCTTCCTGCCCTACCTCTTTAGTATGTGTATGTTCCTACCTTGCCTCCTCTTCCGTTTCCCCTGTAGGTATGTTTGGAGTGAGGACTAGAATCCTCCAGTCATCTTCCCAATCCTTGATATTCATTTCTATGTCTCCCTCCGTGATGCAATAGCACAGTTGTAGCCACTTCTTGTTGGGGTCCTTCTGCACCTGGATCCACATCGCATGTCGAGTGACCTTGAAGTTAGCTATGTCCCGATAGTATGCAACAACCTGCGGTGTTATTCTCCATAGGTTGGCGATGGTCTCTTGTAGTTCGCGAAGATATCCTTCGAATATAGTTGTGTTCATCTTCCTGTGCTTGGCATCTAAAGCAACACTAATCGATAAGTATCTCGCTCCATGATTGGGTTTGGTTCTGGTGGCAAAAAATTCATATTTTGGTTCCTTCCATCCCATAATGTCTATCAACATGATCATCCATGAGTAATGAAATTATGTTCCTAGATCCTGCGCATCCGTGCAGTCATTCAGAAATAGATTCAAAAGATAAGGGGCCCAGCTGACTGTGGTACCCTCAACACACTATGTTGCAACAATGACAACCCCAACCGGGACTTCCTCCTTGTGGCATTTTCTAAGTAGCTTGCAGGCCATGATTTTTGCGGCCATTTTTGTCGCGACGTCACTGATCTGTTTGATAATTATTCTGCGTGTCCCCCTTTCAATGTTGTATTTATTTTTCATCTCCCCAATGAGTGATTTCTCCTTTGTTTTATCGTCGAGAAAGTGGGATCCATGCCCCGTGATGGCAGTCATGTGATGTACACAATGATCTCTACCTCTATTAAGACAAGCTTGTTCAGCGATATATCTCTACCATGTGTGACCTCCATCAATTGTTTGATGCAATTGTTGGCATATTTTCCTCTTCCAAAGTGTGGTAGTTCTAATAGACCTAAAATTCATGTTTTTGTCAGTCCTATTGCCCACTGGAGTGGTTGATGAATCAGTTCCCCAAGTGTATTTACGTCCACTATATATAGGTAGACTTACTTCGCGAACTCTGGGAACTTTTCCATGTCCGTTACATCATGGTCCGAGTATTTTAGCTTCTCGACATAACCTAGCAAGTATTCTTTCACCCGTACCCCTTTTGGTATACACGGCAAAACAATTGTTGCGGAGGGTTGTTTGCGCGATGACCTAGGTACTGTGTGCTTGTCCCTTTGTGGTGGTGGTTGACTCAAGGTCCCAGCCTCCATTGGTCATTCTTCGGAATAATGTTATGGCCGGATTGTGACATCTTCCACTGCTCCCTCCTATGGTTGTTCTGACATAGTTTTCTATGATTTCTCTAGTTTGGAGTCATCCCATTAACTCTCGGGGCTTCTTCAGGGTTTATGGTTGCGCTTGACTTCTTGTGTCATCATTCTGTCGGCTCTGTCCCTCTTTTGGCATATCCAAGTCCATTCCTATTGGTGTTGTCTGCTAGGTTTCCTCCACAATGGGTGTGGGGTTTACTGGTGTTGTATCCAGTGATGGTATTTCGTCTACATTGATGACTTCTGGCAGTTGTTGTTCTATTTCCTGCAGTTGTGTTTGTGCTCTGGTACTAACTCTAGATTTTCTCTGGATTGACTCTGCTTGTTTGGGTGGTTCCATGGCGGTAAAATTCGATCGTCCACCAGGCTCAATGGAATCTACAACCTCTGTGAACTTCACTCTATGCTTCGTATGCTCTATCAATCTATGCCTCCTCTGTTTACATAATAGGTTTTTTTCTCCCGTGTCCTTGCTTTGTATGGGCATCGTATGAAGCTTGTCGAAGACGTTACCTTTATGATGGATTCAATGAACCTCTAGTTCCTTCGTACTTTACATTACTTTCCCTCACCATCTCCAGTTGGCATGATTAATGTGACGTCCAGTTAGTCATTTCTAGCATTCAATTTCACTTGTCTTCGTCACTTAGCACTTCTTTTACCGCCTTCGTATTTCCCACTTATTTTTGTTTTGAAATGATTGTTGGCCTGGTCTTCGCTAGATTTGTATTCCTAAGTGTGTGTTTTCCTTCTCCTTTCGGTGCATAGTACCTCTGTTGGTACTGTTTGATATCCTTCTTTTTTTCTTTTCTTTTCTTTTCTTTTTTTAGCTGCATGGTGAATTTCATGTTGTGGGTGGTCGACTGTCCTTGTACAACTTCAGTCAGCTCCCATTGATCATCCCTCTGAGTTCTTCACCTCCTAAGTCTTTCAACTATACATCTCCCCCAT
Organism: Picea engelmannii; assembly: GCA_009831015.1. Taxonomy (NCBI): domain Eukaryota; kingdom Viridiplantae; phylum Streptophyta; class Pinopsida; order Pinales; family Pinaceae; genus Picea; species Picea engelmannii. The sequence continues at coordinate 150,035 of ML794516.1, forward strand.
TTGTGACAGTTTTTACTTTGTACGGTCCTAACCAGTGCATTATGAGTTTTCTTAGATGCTGAATGGATTTTTTGTCATACATCAACACTAAGTCTCCCTCCTTGAAAGTTTTCTTCTGGATATGTCTGTCATGCCATGCTTTTCTCTTTCTTTTTGAACTTGTTGGTGGAACCCTGCTAGGATCTGATCTTCCTCCATGATCAACAACTGATTCAGTATGTTTTGTACTGCACCTTGTTCTATCATGTGCGTAATTGTTGCTACGCGTAGACTGGGTACCATAAATTCTAATGGAACCATTGCTTCTTGTCCATATACCAGTATCAATGGCATATGTCCTGTCAACTTCTTGCAAGTAGTCCTGTATGACCACAATAATGCTGGTATTTTGAGGTCCCAATCATCCCTGTTGACATTATAGATCTTTGTCAATGCATTCTCAAGGATTTTGTTAAATGCTTCTATTGTTCCATTTTCATGTGGGTGATATGTAGTGCTCTTTTTAGGATGGACTTTGAATTCTTTTTTCATAGCCCTAATAGTTTTGTTAATGAAGTGAGTTCCTTGGTCGCTCATCAAGATTCTTGGGAAACCAAATCTATTGATTACTTGTTAGAATAGAAAGTGTGTTGCTATTTCTGCGTTGCAATCCTTGATTGGTGTTGCTACTGCCCATCTTGTCATGTATTTTGTCACAGTGATAATGTACCTTGCTCCTATTATTTTGGCTGGTGGGTTGTTTGGTCCCACAAAATTGATTTCCCATTTTTCGAATACCTGCAACATTACTTGTGGTTGCAATGGCATCTCATCCCTTCTATTGGGTTTACCAACCCTCTCACATAAATCACATCTTTGGTAGTAATCTTTTGAGTCTCTGTGAACGGTCAGCCACCATAGTCCTATGTGCAATAGCTTTTGCGCGATAGATTTTCCTACGTAATGTCCTCTGCTATTCCCTCGTGGGATTCTTCTAAAACTCTTGGTCTTTCATGTTCTAGCACATACGCTCACAAGATGCTATCTGTGCCCATTTTGTATAAGTTTCATATGATCAACTGATAGTTTGCGGCCTAGACTACCAGGTTTTTCTTATGCGCAGTTTTATATTCTTGTGGCGCAGTACATGTACTCAAGTACTGGATGATATCTACAAAGTATTCATCAGCGATCTGGACTGAAAATAGTTGTTCGTCTGGAAATTTGTCCTCCAAATTTGTAGGTTCTTCTCCATTCGTGACCCTTGATAGGTGGTCAGGTCCTGCATTCAACTTTCCTGGCTTGACTATTACTTCAAAATAAAATTCTTGAAACTGTAATAACCATCAAAAATTCTCCCCCCCAACACTGGTTTGTTGACTAGGTATTTCAGGGCTAAGTGATCTGTGAACATCTTAAAGTGATTTCCCAGTAAATAGTGTCTGAACTTATGCAGTGCGTAGACCATAGCTAGGCCTTCCCTCTCCGTGGTGTTATAGTTTTCTTCTAGTTTTCTGCTCGCAAATACTATAGGATGATCCAAATATCTCTCTCCTGGTTGTGCCAAAATAGCTCCAAGTGTTATGGCTGACGCATCTACATGTACATGGAATGTCTTCTCCCAGTCTAGAAATACTAGTATTGGCGTGGTGACCATCTTTGCTTTCATTGTATCCAGACCGTGTTGACAATATTCATTCCACTGAAACTTTGTATCTTTCCTTAACAGTTTCTCCATTGGTGCAGTAATATGCGAGTACCCTTTGATAAACTTTATGTAGTATCTTGTGTGTCCCAATGTCGCTCTTAGTTGACGGATTGTCTTTGGTGGTGGCAAGTTAAAAATTAATGTAATCTTTGCAGGATCTACTAGTAAACCTTGTTTTCACACTATATGGCCCAATAGTATCACAAACGGTGTTACGAAGATACATTTCTTGATATCTGACACTGTCTTCATCTTTCTAACATTAGCCGCAAGACCTCTACATGGTATTTCAATAGACTATAGATTTTCCATTCATCCAAGTATAACTCTAGAAACTGGTGGATAAACTCCTTGAATGCAACGATGACTACTCTGGAAAATATTGTTGGTGCATTCTTCAGTCCAAATGGCATGATTGTGCACTGGTAGGATCCCCATTCTGTATCAAAATTGGTCTTGTATATATCTTCTTGTGCTATCTTGATTTGGTGGTAGCCTGAGAATCCATCAGTGAATGAGTAAGCTTCATGACCTCCTACGTTCTCCAATACTTCATCCGTGAAAGGTGTAGGGAACAGGTCGTGTAGGCATGCATCGTTCAACTTCCTAAAGTCAATGCATATTCTTATCCCGCCTTGTTTTTTCTCATGAACTACCATCGGGCTTATCCATTCTGATTCTTCCATGGGTTCTATGATTCCGGCTTCAAGCATCCGGTCGATCTCAGCTTTAACTTTCTGCTTATATATCAGTTTTAGTCCGCAGGGTCATTGTCTGATCAGTCTCGCATCAGCTCTGAGTGGGATCTTCATTTCTCCTATCTCTCCTGCTATGCCCTTCATTTATGTAAATGTTGTGGGGAATAGGTTAGTGTACTCGCGCAATAACGTTGTTATACTTTTGACAGTTTTCTCATCCTAGTAGTCTCCAATGCTAGCCATTTCAAGATTCTCAACTATCCCAATGTTGACTTTCTTCACCTTGATCGACGCAACAATTACTTCTTATTCTAGCGATGTACCCTCCACTTCTCTTTCACCTTTCACTTCCTCGATATGAATATTGTGCAGATCTCCTTCATCTGGTGCTTCCTTCTGCACATGGTAACATGAAAATAGTTTGAATTTTGGTTCCTTAATGAATATCATGTTAATATTATGATAGTTGCAGGAGGTATTTACCTCCATGTGTGAACCTGATGAGAATAGAAGACTCCAGAAAGCAAGAGAAAACCCTAATGAGTTGGATAATAACCCTAGAAGTCATGTCGGCTCAAGAAGATAATTTATATTAGGTTATTAGCCTCTAAGAGAAGAAGTCGGCCAGAAATAATAATAATATACTAAACAGACACATATCCAGAAGGAGAAGTCAGCCCCAACAAATCTAGTAGAACCAGTATAAATACAGGGCACCAGTTCTCATTTTGACATATCTCAGAATTACAGTTCCCATTTTGGTGCACACTGCAGTTCCTAGTTTGGTGCGCACATGTGGAGGAGAGCTGCAGCAGCAGCTAGTTTTCAGTATGAGCTTGGATTATCTCTTGGCTAGGGTTTGGACTATCTCATGAGCTATTGTTGGTGTGTTATCCTTGGTGGAAGATGTGCTACACCTTGTTTGGCTATCAAGCCTAGGGTTTCCTTCCGGAGTAATTCTCAGTCAAGGTTAAGGTGCTCAAAGGGTGGCTTTGGCCTATGGTTGGGTGACGAGGGTATCGTCAATGGTAAAAACAACACACAATCTTCTATATTCTAACAGGTTATGGGCCCACACCTCCTTCATTCAGTCTAAAACACTGGAAGGAAACATAGCCTCTAGGATATTGATCTTGCTAAGGTATTGCCGCTAGGGTTACTAGCAGAAGTAGCTTCCAAGAGACTGTCGCTAGGGTTACTAGCAGGACCAGTTGCAGAAACCCTAAACCTCTTGTTGAGGCACCTTAAGTGAATGGATTGACCTAATCTCCAAATAGATCAATGCGCCCTAGCCTAGCACATCTCCTAATACTCTCAGCAAGCCAAGACATAAAGTTTGAATTTTTGGTCAAATCTAGGGTTTGACCAAGTCAAGCAGCCATCACTAACTCTATGAAGTATGAGAACAAGTTAGATGGAGACTCTAACTTCAAAGCATGGAAGACAAGGATCAACCTCATCCTTGCCAAGAATAAAGTATTGGATATCGTGAAAGGAAAGATCGTGAAACCAGAGTTTGAAGAAGGAAAAGAGAAGGAACTGTAGAACGTTGCAACTATGGAGAAGTTCAAACATGTTGACATCAATGCCATGCGTATCATAGTGGATTCTATAAAATACCACTTGATACCCTACATCTCCCATATTGACTCATCGAAGAAGATGTACAATTCCCTAACAAATCTCTTCTCAGTCAAAAAAATTGGACAAGTTATGAGTTTGAAGAATGAGCTCTGTAACATGAAGATGAATGATGACGACAGCATAACATCATACTTTGTCAGGATCTCCTAGTTAAAAGATCAACTACAAGCTATTGAAGAGATCACTTCAGAAAAGGAATTGGTGAACATAGTACTCAATGGTCTTCCCAAGACGTGGGATGCATTTGCTGCAAGCATGAACACAAGGAAGGAGTATCCGACATTTGAAGAACTTTGGACTTGTTGTGCTCAAGAAGAATCAAGGATCAGTGCAAAAGAGAAACCTCAAAATAAGTATGACGACCAACCCTTCACAGCAAGATTCAAGAACTTGAGGAACAAAAGGAAGTTTGGTTCAAGGAGGAAGCCAAATCAAGAGAAAGACATTTCAAAAGTACAATGCTTCAACTGTCGAAAGTATGGTCACTACAAGAATCATTGTCCTGAGATAAAGAAAAGAAAGGAGAAACACGAAGCATCGATTGTCGAAGAAAAGGAACCTACAAAGAAGGCTAAGCATGATGAAAGAGACTTCTTCTTCTAAAAGGTAACAACACTCTTCTTATTTCTTGTACATATCTTGTTTGCATCGTCTCTATACATATCCTGTATATCTATCTCCTGGAAAATAATATGTTTCAAGAAGAACTATACCTATGGAAGAACAAAAAGATAAGAATGGATATCATTAGATAAATACACATGAAAGGATCAAATACAAATCATGTGGAAGCTATTGCAAGATAAGCCAAATCAATCATGGAGAGACTTAGAAGAAGCAAAGACAGAAAGAAGTCATCAATCGAGAGGAAATTGGAAAAGGACCTATGACGTTTTGTAGAAAACAACAAGATAGAAGCGTGGACTCTGTTAGACAAGAAGACAATAAGAATGCAGATGAAAGCGTGGACTTTGTTAGACAAAGAGAGCCAATTATATATTGCAGAAGACAATAAGGATGCAGATGGAAGCATGGACTCTGTTAGACGGAGGGAGCTGATTATATGCACTTATACATGAAGCAAGGATTAAGAGGGAGCTAATACTATGATCCATTGAAGATGATGACATATATATCCATGGTAGCAGTAATGAAAGACAGTACATGTTCAGTTCAACCACAGAAGAAGACTTCTTTGAAGAGAAGCCTTAAAGTATTCTTGGTTGTCCATCCAGATCCGTGATCCTATGATGAAAGGAAGAAGTGGAATCTCTAGGGCATGGAATCTATAAGAAACTCCATGGACCCAAGAACTAGAGAAAAACATGAAGAAGAACATGAAGATTCCAAGAAAGAAAGAAAAGCTATAACAACTAGTCATAATATTAAGAATCAAAAGACTACTAGCCTGATATGAACTCGATAAAAGCAATCAAGCAGAGGAACTAAAAGTCATGATGAAGAACAGTGTATAAAAGACTTATGAATAAAATAATTGCTAGATCCAAAACTAGAGGTTCTCCCAGATGGAGGGAGAAGACTACGATGATTACTTGTTCCAGTAAACCAGACTTATCTCTACACAAGTCATTATATCATCCACAACATCCATGAGTTAGAATTCTACATTAGATGAATGCAAAGAATGTTCTCTAGAGAAATTGAATAAAGAGTGTATGAAGAGAAATCTCAAGACTTTGAGGTATACTAGAAAGAGACTCCTATATGCAGATAAAAAAAAGATAACTTGGTGGAGAACCTCCAGTGCACAGCAGAAGCGTGGTGAAGATTTCCTATAACATCAAGATAATTACTCAGTAGATCAGATCTCATGATGACAAAAAGAAGTACCACATAGATATGTTCCAGTTTTCCAACTATGATATACTCTATTGTTCAGATATACATGAAGCCTTCACGGTGTTCCAGACTAAAGTACATTTGAAATCAAGCATTACATTATCCATGATGAAGTCCAGAAAGGAGAAAATGATTCTCCAATACATATCTCCACAGATGAGCAGATAAGCAGACATTTTGGTAAAGCTTCTATCCAAGATGAAAGAGTTTGCATACTCAAGTTGGAGCTCGTGGAAACAACTTCCTTCTTATCAAAAAAGGAAGAAATGACTCTCCAAGTTAGGAGGGAGCACTGAAAACATTATTGAAGACATTCATTTTCAATATTGAAAAATAGTCCATCTTGGACAGATGCTTTCTTGTTCGGAAAGTGGATTGAGATTTCTGATAGACAGTCACTTTCCATTGTGGTTAACATGGAAAGTAGTCTGATTGCTGATGTATCATAGACAATGACTTCCCATTGTGGTTAACATGGGGAGTGGTCTAGGGTAGTCTCTTTTCTTGAGGGTTACTAAGGAAGACTGGCCCGCCTCGCCGGACAGTGATTTCTCATTGTGGTTAACATGAGGAATGGTTCGTTTTGGAGGTTGATGCAGGACAGTATTTTCCTCTTGTTGTTAACTGAGGAAATGGTCTAGACAGTCATTCCTTAGGGTTTATACATTCTCTCTAGGGTGCACTTTGATTAGTGTAGGAGGAATGGCCCAGGGTGGGGAATGGTCCAGGCTCAGCAATCAGGGACAAACATTCCTTAGGGTCTATACATTCTCTCCAGGGTGTACTTTGATTAGTGTAGGAGGAATGGCCCAGGGTGGGGAATGGTCCAGACTCAACATTCCTTAGGGTTATATATTCTCTCCAGGGTGCACTTTGATTAGTGTAGGAAGAATGGCCTAGGGTGGGGAATGGTCCATGATCAGAAGACAGGACAATTATTCTTCCTTGTTTGAGAACAATAGTCTAGATGTCTCATTGTTCTACTCTGAGGACAGATATTCTTTCATATCTCACAAATGTGAGTGAAATATTGGCCCAGATAATTCAATTTATATCATAACATTGTTTCTATGCAGGTTGCTATCAAATGTTTGTTATAAAGACAGTAGATATAGACTACTGTGGTGGATATGTTCCACTGTTCGTGAGGCAGATATTCTTTCAGAGCTCACAGATGTGAGTGAAAGAATGGCCCAAATAATTCAGTATATATCATAACATTGTTTCTATGTAGGTTGCTATCAGATGTTTGTTATGAAGATTGTATGATAGTAGATGAAGACTACTGTGGTGGATATGTTCCACTGTTCATGACTATACATTGTTGATCAAGTACTTGTGTGTTACTTGGTGTGGTAGTGAACCACTGAATTGTAGTTATGTACTACTATGGATAGACACAGTTGTGTTCTATTTTTGTTCTAACTACCTTGAAGACTATCAGCAATTTATTGGAAATAATCACCATCCAGATGAATGATGAACAGAGATTTTCCAAACGGAAATTGGTTTAGAGCATTTACTCCTCTAGATTATAAGAGTGGCTCATGTATCACTCTATGGTGTGAGTGACTTATCCAGCATCATGTCTAATTACTCAGATGAAGTATGGTTTCGAGAGATGATGTTGATGATGGTGATGGTGATGCTCATGATCTAGCCATGAGATAGTCTAAACGACTATGTTGATGCTACCGAGTAAATGGTATGTTTTTGTGCTCAAGACCATTACCTGTAATACCTCCCTAGCTAGGAGGGAGTGTTAATATTATGGTAGTTGCGGGAGGTATTTACGTCCACGTGTGAACCTGATGAGAATAGAAGACTTCGAAAAGCAAGAGAAAACCCTAATGAGTTGGCTAATAACCCTAGAAGTCCTGTCAGCTCAAGAAGATAATTTATATTAGGTTATTAGCCTCCAAGAGAAGAAGTCGACCAGAAATAATAATAATATACTGAACAGGCACATATCCAGAAGGAGAAGTCGTCCCCAACAAATCTGGTAGAACCAGTATAAATACAGGGCACCAGTTCTCATTTTGACATATCTCAGAATTACAGTTCCCAGTTTGGTGCGCACATGTGGAGGAGAGCTACAGGTATAGCTGTAGCAGCAGCTAGTATTTAGTATGAGCTTGGATTATCTCTTGGCTAGGGTTTGGACTATCTAATCAGCTATTGTTGGTGCACTATCCTTGGAGGAAGATGTACTACACCTTGTTTGGTTATATATCCTAGGGTTTTCTTCCGGAGTAATTCTTAGTCAAGGTTAAGGTGCTCGGAGGGTGGCTTCGGCCTATGGTTGGGTGATGAGGGTATCGTCAATGGTAAAACGAGGACAGAATATTCTATATTCTAACATATCAACCCTCTCATCTTCTTAAGTGTTGCATCTATGTTGGGGTTCTCATGCTCGAATGAGAAAGCGACTGTAAAATTTTGTTGCAAAACTATCCAGCTCGAATTTCCTCTATGTAGTTCCTGGTCTGTATACCATTTTGTTGGTATGCCTTCTAAGGTGTGGAAAAAATTATGAGGTCGTTCCTCTAGGGGTGTCATTTTACATAGCACTCTGCACTTCTCCAAGTGTTCCCCTGGTGCCTCCTATCAATCATACTTCAGCTACTTGTTTCTTTTTTGTTCTGCGCCAAACCTTATGTGCAGTAACCACTTACATTGCTACCAATCCTTGATTGTTTCCTTGTGTTCATCCCACCATCTTGTAGGTGTGGCCTTGAGTGCTATATCTAGTTCTAAGAGTATCTAATTTTCTATCACTTCATCCCCGTACTATGCCAAGACTAATTCTAGATCATTCACTCCATGGAAACTGGGTGGTTCCCTTATCTTCGTGCCTACCCATCTTACTGTGTGGTCTATTCATGCACATCTTCTTGTGGAAACTTCATGTAGCCTTTGTTGCCAGTTTTCTAGACCCGTGTCTGAGTCTGTCACACATGAAGTAATTCTCCACCAACTGAGTATCCCATGTGCAGTTGGGTTTATGTAATCCTCATCACGTGCAGTTGTTATGTACAACTGGTTGATTTCCTCTAAGTCCAAGCAAGTAGGTTTTACAAACCTTTCCCCTTCTGATGGGTCCAATGGTGCTATGACCCTATATTCTCCTGACTCAGATGTCATTTTTCTTGTCTTTAAGTTGATTATGGTCTAGTTATCAAACTCCTAATCCAAGCCAAGCAATGTTGGATATGGTGTTGTGTCATCCACTATTTCAATCACTTCAAAGTCTGATTTAGTGTGCACTCCATCCAAATCTACTGTTACTCCTTTCAATCTACCAATTGGTATAACTCTGTGTTAGTTTGCTAGTTTCAACTGAACAGCTAAATATCCTAATGTGGGCTCTCCCATACATTGTCATGTCTTCTTGGGTAATACATTGACTTCGGATCCTAGATCCAGTATGATATCTCCCATGTTGAAATCTTTGATGTTGGCATTCAGCCTGAACTCCCTACTAGTTTGTCTCCTTGTATGTAGGTGGTTGACTTTTTTTTTTCTAGTTTTCTTTCTGTCTCTATGCTACATTTTTATAATATATTTTGTAATATGTTAGCAGTGGATGGATCATTCAATAGTTTTACACATGATTGCAAAAATCCTTTGATTGTACTTACTTGTCCCATCGGATGCATTTCATTGGTATGATCCAACAATGGAGGCATCTCGTACTCTGGCACTTCCTTACTCTAATGTGCAGTTGAAGTCGACGCGGTATCTTGCTTCACAAATTCTTTTCTGGCATGCTGAAATATTTCCTTCTCATTCTCCACGTCGAATTGTCTCCTTGGTTCGACATTCTTTTTCACCCACTGGTGTTGTACTGGCTCTTGTCGAACTATGTCGCTTCCTGTTTTATCTCCTCCACACATAACTATGTTGATGTTCTATCCTTCATCCTTTACTTTGGCTGAAATCCATTGAAAACTTTCGTTGTTCTGGTTCCTCTTTTCCTATATATTTACTAATAGTGTCGGACATTCTTCTGTATCATGGTCCGATGCACGACAATACATACAAGTTGTTGGTGGAAGTGGACATTGCCTTGAATAATGTCTCGGTTGTTGATAGTTGTGACATACCACTGGTCCTCTACCTCTTCCAAAGCCTCCTCTTGCTCATCCTCCACCTTTGTAGTCAGCTTGATCTCCTCTTGGTGTGTTATACTGAGGTGCCTAATTGTACTACGCGATATTGTACTAAGTTTTTGTTGTGTTGTACTCTAGTTGCGTGGTATTATATGGTTGTTGCATAGTATTATAATGTCATTGTGTAGTGTTGTATGGGGTTGTAACTTGGATAAATTGTGGCGTGGCTCGCCCAGTCATAATTTCATCCTACACCCTATATGCATTTGATGTCCTCTCTCTCATCAAATCCATAGTTCTAAAATCTTTGTCATCATGGCCCACTGACTTGCAAAAGTTGCAATATGAACTCTTTGGGACTGTCTGGTTTCTACATCATTGGGCAATGATATGGATCATGGCCTGGTTTCTTACAGATCTCACACCATAGGCCTCCTATTGGTAACGGATTTGGCATTCCTGATGCCATATACTACATGAATGTTGGACATTTGTTCTTGTGGTGTCCTTATGTCTTGCATGTGGTACACCAAACGGCTTTTCGTTTATACTTTCTTTTGTTCTGGTTTAGCTGGAAGGTTAAGTTCTTCAAATACTCCTTAAGTTATTCAATGGCTAGGTCTGTCTATTGATATTGGTTTTCTTCCAGTTGTAGGGTTGCATGCAGAGCCTTTGCCTGTGTCTGAAACTTTTGTTGTCGCAATGGGTATTTCAAGTATGGTAGAAGTGAGTTGACAAACAAGTGTCTGTGTTTCATATCATTCATGAGATATTTCAACTTACCTTTTAGTTGCTTGAATCTCTAATCAATCTCCCATACAGATTCTCCTGGCTTTTGTCTGATTTCTATCATCTTGTTCATGCACTCATCCTCTGAAATTGGCTTTTGAAACTCATTTATCATCAATTTCTTGATATCTGCAATCGTTCTGGTTGTCCCTAGTGGATTGTTTGTAGTTAAACTCATATACCAATCCAGTGCATGATCCCTTAGTGTAATCGCTAGTTGTGTCAGTTTAGTATCTTTGTTTGTGATATGTTTTTCTTCCCAGATCTTCTCACAGATAAACAAATGTTTTTCTGGATCGTCTAACGCTTCTCCTTTGAATTTTGGTAACTTGATGGTGGGATCATGTCCTACCATCCTGAATACGGAACTACTACCTCCGCGCGGTGTAGATACTTGACTAGTTATTCATGAACTGGCTCCTCCAGTTGTTGTTCCTTTTGTATATGTAATTCCTGTTGTCTTTCTTCCTCCAAAACGTGGTTTTCTAAACGGTGGTGTTCTCTTTGGTGTACTAGTTTCACATGGGTTTATGGGTTCCACACTGACATTAATATGGATAGGATTGATGCATTCTCTTCCTGCTCTTGGACCTTTCATCTTCCTCTCATATGTTGTGTGTAGGATTTCCTCAATCTACTCCATAGCCCAGAGATCCTCTACCTCTTCTTCATCACTTTCAAATCCTTCCCTCACGGCTACAATTCTCTTCTTGGTATTCACCTTGTATTGATAGGGTACTCCATTGCGCGTCTTTCTAGATATCACCATGATCCTCTTGATCTGGTCGTCATCCATCATGATTGGGTTCAAGGGTTACTCCTTCTTTCCCTTATCCATTCCTCCTTCCATTTATCCTTCCATTTCTCCTCTTTCTGTCAGTGCTTCCCCCCTTCCCCCATGCACGCAGGGAAGTTTAGTTCTTTGAATGCATTGTCATTACCCCTTTGTTGTATAACAGTATCTTAATAGAAGTATACAATGATCTAATATACCTTCCTTGAGGCCCACGTAGAAATTCTTGCTCTGCTTCATTGTACGACTTCGTTGTATCAACTGTAAATTATGTTATAAAGCTTGCTACAATACTGTCAAGCCAAAAATCTACTGCACGGGTGAATTTTTTGTTCACCTGTTGTAACTGTTCAATCTATACTAAGGTCCACTCTAAATTTTGGATCCAGTTTGTTGTGTGGTTATCCTTCAACCTTAATATCCACTCCTGCAACAAGTGTGGAAAATCACAGAAAAAAACTTCATGCAAATCAGTAAATACATATTTTTCAAGATATTTGCGTGGTGTTACTCTAGGGTTTATGTTATATTTCTGTGAAAACTCCAACTCTTTTGTCTTCAGCCAGCTTTTGATCTCTACTTTTGTGGGATTCCATAGTCTCAACATCCTCTTCTAGCAACTCATTCTTTTCTCCTTCTCACTGTCCTCTTCAATATTCTCTTGACCCACCTTCCGCAGATCTCACAAATGTTCAATAGATCTCATCTACTCAATCCTCTATTGTTCCAACCAATGACAATGAAACCATTTTTTGGTTATTATTTATATCTGATTTTATATCTTTATCTTGAGTGACCCAGGGTTCATGTCTACTGGGGTTACAACAAATCCTCTAAAACTATTGGCCCTCCCGGTAAACCAGAATGCAATGCAGTGCACAGAGTGCACTGCGTAGTCTCACCTGAGATAGTCTTAATGGGTGGATTCAATACTCATGTGTTTGTAGCCCAGGATTGACTAGGGATATGAGAAGAGTGTGTTGAGAGTTCTATTTCAACTTATTAACACAATAAATTGTTATTCACGATTATGCATGGAATAGAATCAACTCATTCATTCAACAAATCAATAACTACTTTAAAACAGTAAGAGAACACATGTATTCAATCACATAACATAGGTTTTACCATGGTTCACCCCCCTCCTGGGCTACGTCCATAAATATCTGGATCTCAAGCTCTTTTATTATAGTAGTTCCAAAACTATAGCATCGCACACTTTACAACTCTTCTCAGTCGGATCGAGATCTATTATGAGGCGGACTAGATCACACTAGGATGCTCAGCCTGCAATCTAACCCTCAAGATCTACCGTCCTTACTCATCTCTATCTCAATAGCTTTCGAAAGTAGGTCGTATAGAAAAATATTACAACTAGCTATCAAAACAAGACTCCTCCTCTAGACTGTCTATATCATGTTCAACTCTAGTCTCTCTTCGCTTCGCTAGCTCCTCTCACTCCCCTCTCTATGAAACATAGGTATCTATATTTATACATTTCTAGATCACCATCCATTACAGTGTATTACAAAAACCCTAACCCTAACGTCGTTAGGTCTTCCATGCATGTGCGTGTGTTTCTCTTCCTTCTAGTTGTCGCTTTTCTCGTGCATGCCTTGTTTCCCAAAATATCCTTTCTTTCCACTTTAGATTTCTTCCAACACATACATAAGTTGGACACTTACCTCCAACTTAACCTAATGACTGAAGTAGAATCAATTCAGTATGCAACTCTTCACTTGAAAGGAGAATCTCACGAATGGTGGTACCATGGGTTGGTGACATTAGGGCATGCCAACACCACTTCATATGTGGAATTCACTCGGAGCTTGATGGATAGGTTTGACCCAAAAGGACCCTGAAATTCACTTCAAGGAATTGGCACAGTTGAAACAGATAGGCACAAAAGAAGCATACATCACATAATTTTAGAGGATGGAAATTATGGTGACAGATATATCTCAATAGAGGTTGGTAATGTTATTCATGGAGGGTCTAGTTGAACCCCTAAGAGGATGGATGAATGCCTTTGTGCCAACCACATTGCATAAGTCCATCATGGTATCCAAGCATATGAAGTATGCAGTCAACAAGAAAAGTTCTGACAAAATATCTCATCCCTCAAAGAAGCAAGGAGACCAAATTTCCCCATAAGTCATGGACAGGGAAGGACATAATGGATGAGGAGACTCGAAGAGAACTAAGGAGGAAGAAAATTTTCCTTAGTTGCAACAATTTGTAGTAACCAGGTCATAGATGCATTGGAAAATGTAAATTCCATTACATTGGGGTAGTTTCTAAAGAGGAGGATGATAGTGATGATTATGGTATTGGACAGAACAATGGTGATCCATCACAAACTACAGAGGAGGTGCCATTGCAATATATCCCTAAGGGAGTTACCATTTCCACACTTTTGGTAGTCCTTAAATATTATACCTTTAGGGTTAGAGGCATTATGCAAGTGCAGAGGGTTACAACATTGGTGGATGGGGGAGATACCCACAACTTCATTGATGATGCACTTGTCACCAGGAGAAAGATCCTTGTGGAGGAATTTGAGGGATTCAATGTTCGAGTATTGGATGGGTACAACATGATGTGTACTCAAAGGATCAGAGGATTGGAAGTAACCTTGGGAAACTACACATTGATCGATGACTTTACATCATGGATTTAGTGGATAATCACGTGGTTCTAAGAGTCCAGTGGCTATACTCTTTGAGATATATCCACATCAATTATAGTGACATGAGGATGGAGTTATAGGAAAAGGATGGCCAAAAAGTTTTCCTAAGAGTAATGTCGACAAGTGCCCCCAGGATCATTTCTAACCAATGCATGGAGGCCCTTTTTAGACACATGGATGTGGCTTGTACAGTAAAGTGTTTTATCACTATGGAAAAGCCATCAAAAAAATGCCAACATTACCCTATCGATATCCAGGTGTTACTTGGAAAGCATGAGAGAATGTTTAAACCATTTCTAGCAAGGAGACCACTTGACATAGGATTTTATCTTGTCATTGAGATAGAAGAGGGTCGAAACCCATTGTCACCACTCCCTATAGGAATCCCAATAAATTCAAGGATGAAATAGAGAAGGCCATAAAGGAGATGCTAGAGATGGGACACATCCAACCTATTTCTAGTCCTTTTGCCTCGTCAATTGTACTGGTGAAGAAGAAAGATGGTACTATGAGGATGTGCATAAACTACATGGCATTAAACAAGAAGACCATCAAAAATAGATATCCAATACCCCGGATTGATGATTTGATTGATGAGTTGCATGGGGTGGTGTACTTCTCAAAGGTTGATCTACTATCAAGATACCACTAGATCTAGGTCAGGGAGGACGATATCCATAAAACAACATTTAGGTGTCACTATGGGCACTACGATTTTCTAGTCATTCCCTTCAAGTTGAATAACACACCCTCTACCTTTCATTTGTGCATGAACCATATCTTCAACAAATAGTTGAGGAAATTTTTATTGGTGTTCTTTGACGATATTCTCATCTATAGAAAAATATTCGAGGAACACTTGAAGCATGTGGACGATATTCTCACCATTATGGAGGAACAATCACTTTTTTCCAAGGAGGTGAAGTGTGAGTTCATTTTGACAGAGATCATCTATCTAGGAAACATGATCGTTGTTGAGCGATTAAAGGTGCATCAGGAGAAGATCAAAACCATGTTAGATTGGCCCACCCCCAGGACACTCACAGATCTATGAGGATTATTCAATATATGTAGCTATTATAGGTGCTTTGTGAAAGGATTTTCACAATTGGCAGCACCATTAACGGACCTCACCAAGAAGGGTGAATTTCGATGGTCAGAGGATGCATAGGTGGCATTTGACAGAATGAAGAGGGTCATGAGTACTTTCCCTGCATTGGCACTTCTATATTTTGCGCAACCTTTTGTTCTAGAGTGTGACACATTTGATGAACGGATAGGGGTAGTATTGATGCAGAACTGATATTCGATAGATTTTGAAAGAAGGAAACTAAGGTATCCTAAGAGGCTCTGCCCAATCTATGATAAGGAAATGTTGGCCATCATGCATGCATTGGAAAAATTTAGACAGTACTTAGTAGGAGGATACTTTCTGGTTTGGACTGACCACAACATCTCGAGATATTTCGTGGAGCAATGGGACCTAAATGAGAGATAGAAGAAATGGATGAGCAAGGTACAGGCATATTATTTTGACATTGAATATGCTCAGGGGAAGAATAATATAGTTGTTGATTCTTTATCCAAAAGACTTTTTTCCTTCTCAATGAAAGAGATCTCAGTAGACTGGAAGTCCATTCTTTTGGTGCAATACTCAAAGAATACCTTCGCTTGTGAGTTGATGGAAAAAAATATCTAGGATGATAGGTACAAGGTAGTATATGACATCATCTATTACAAAGACAAGGTCTATCTTGTACCTGAGAAGGATAATATTTTGAGGGCAGCACATGATGCACCATTGGTAGGGCACCGGAAGTATCTGAAGACCTATAGGAAGGTTAGGGAGAGATTTTCATGGAAGGGTATCAAATGGGATGTACTTCATCATGTGAGGGAATGCATGACTTTCCAGTAGAACAAGTCAGAGTTCACACATCCTGCAGGACTGCTCCAACCCTTACTGATCCTAGAACATAAATGGGAAACAATCTCCATGGATTTCATCACAGGATTACCAAAGGTGTAGGGAAAGGATTGTATTTACATGGTAGTGGATAAGTTGACTAAATATGCACACTTATTTTCTATTCCTATGGAGTACGATGCATCTCTGGTAGAAAATTTATTCTTCAAGGAGGTGTTCAGACTCCATGGCCTTCTGAGGAACATAGTCAGTGACTGAGATAGCAAGTCTCTCAGTGCATTTTGGCAGGGGTTGTTTAAGTTATCTATGACAAAGTTGACACCTGGCACTAGCTATCATCCCCAGACAGATGGGAAGACCAAGATAGTAAACAAATGGATTGATGGGTACCTAAGGAAATATGTGTCAGGATAGCAATGGGCATGGATAAAATGGTTACATATTGGTGAACATTGCTACAACACCACTCATTCAAGGAATTGTATGGATACAATAATCTATCTTTTTTGTATTTTGTTTTTGGAGAGATCAAAGCTCCTAAGTCCAAGGATTGGTTATAGGAAATTCAAGATATCTTAATAGTTCTAAAGGAAAATCTACAGGCCACTCAAAATCAACAGAAAATGTATGCAGATAGACATAGGGTAGAACGCAAATTTGAGGTTGGAAATCTCGTCTTTCTCAGATTACAGTCATACAGACAGTCCTCATTGAAGAGGAGTGGTGTAGAGAAGTTTAATCCCCACTTTTATGGTCCCTACAAAGTGATGGGGAGAGTTGGGGAAGTAGCATACGATATGGAGCTACTAGAGGGCAGTAGGATCCACAATACCTTCCATGTATCTTACCTCAAGAAGGCATTGGGATAGCAAGTCACCACTTTGGGATATCTTCCTCCACTAGATGACGAAGGAAAATTGGTTCTATCTCTTGAGAGGATAGTTGATGTTAGGGAATGGAGACTTAGGAGGAGGGTCATTTGAGAGTATTTGATTTTATGGAGAGGATTTCTCGTGGAAGATGCTACCTGGGAAGAGGAGCAGATCTTACAGTACACTAGTCTGGAATTGCTTGAGGACAAGAAATATCGGGAAGGGGGGACTGTAATGTCCCCTTATAATTGACCATGATGGGGAGTGACTCAATATCCTATACGACTCATGTAGGCTACAGTCAACAAGGAAAAATGGATTCAAGGAGGTGTCACTAGGTAAAAGTTTGAAAAACCCTAAAAGTGACATTAAATAAAATAAACAATTATATTTAAATGGAGTTGGAGGGAAAAGATTTGATTTGGTAAAAATTGGGGGAATATATAGAAGGTCCAAAGGAAGGATAAATAGAGGAGTGACCCTTCTCCTTAGCATTATAATTTGATATCTTATTGAGTGCTCTTGTAGCCAGCGTTTTCATTGGGGTTTTGGGAAAAAACTTTCCATTGTAGGTTTAGTTTCGATGGTGCAATATCCACCCTAGACAGATGAAGAGGAGGATTCATATTGAGTCCCCATTTGAGTTTATTTTGGTGCTTAGTTCCATCCAGAAGAGATTTTGGAAGCTTATCAATTTGCATAGGGTTTTTATGGTAAATTTCAAGAGAAGACCAATCACCAGATCCACCGGTACCCAGAGGGTTTCACACAACAATAGTCGGAGGCACCCTCGTGGGTTGAGAAAGGTTCATATTGTGAGGCCCTTCAAGACACCCCACAGGCATCCCGCGAGGACCCCTATATATTTGGGGTTTGCAACAGATTGAGTCAGTGAATATTTTTTGAAGAGTTTGGAGGACCGACTGTAGAATGAATGTCATTAGAGTAGAGTAGTGTAGGGATTGGAGAGCCTTGGGCTTCATATATTAGTATCTTTCTAGGTTTCTTATTTTTTTTTGTACTACATTGTGATGATTCTTGGAATCCATTAGTGTTGATGATTACAGCTACGTGAGACATCCTCCAGGACACAGACCTGAGAGAGATCCCCTAAGATGGGTGTGTGGTTCCTATATGAGATAGACCTGGTACATTGTGTTGGCCTCCTCCTTACAGAGAGTTGAGATGAACTCGAGATGATTCTCCTGTGTAATGCAATGAGAAAGAATATTTGTTGAGTTAGACATGCATGTGGTTGATCATAGGTGAACGTGTGAAATCCCATGAGTTGGGTGCATCGTTCTAAGACAGAGATGAAATGATTTATTAGCCTCCTCTGAGAAGAGAGTCGATATGATGAAATCCAGATGAATATCTTGTGTAATGCAGTGGGAAAGAATATTTGTTGAGTTGGATTTGTCTGTGGATGAGCATAGGTGAACATGATCCTAGTGGTTGAGCACTAGTGAGTGTGGTTCTCCTATGAGATGCAGTGATATAGAGATGTGGACATCCCTATGGATGTGCCCCTAGTTGTTGAGAACTAGTGGGTGTATGAGATCCCTTGCTATATTTTTCAAGAGTCAGACTTACCTGTAACCCTATTTGTAATGTAAAGGGTATAGGTCAGCCCCACCTTAATGTAAAAGATAATTAATGTAAAAGATAATTAATATGGTAATTATTAATTATATTATAAGATATTGAGGTCATCCATGTTGTGCCAATAGACACTACTATTGACAGGTTCAGTCTAATATAAGTAAAGGTAAATTTCCCATTGAGGAATCATATCATAAGTGTGAGTTTGGAAATTTAAGCAAGTACTTTTTCTTGGGAAAAGTATGCACCTCTCTTGCGCGCTAGTCTTCTAGGGTTTGTAAGAACCCTTTTGTGTGTTAGGTTTTTATGGTGGTGGAGGTCTTTATCTTGAAGAATATAGCAAAGTATTGGATGGGTTTTGTTCTCTTGTTGAGAAGGATTTCCCAGGATACTTCTTGTGTACTTGTGCATGGTATTTCTTCTTGTGATCTTGGTTGCTACAACAAATTGTTAATGGTGAAACTACAATTGTTTATCGTTTAAGTAAAATGATAAAATTGGAATGAAATTCATTCTTGAGCCTATATTATTGAAAAATCAATGTGGTATCAGATCATAGGTCTTGAAGAACCCATTGCACAAACAATTTTCATCCATCTTCTCTCTCCTGCAAACATTGTATGGCCCTGCTAGGGTTTCTAGAAATTTCCTATGACCTACCTTTCTGAGAGGTTTCAGCTCTTGGCACTTAGACGTTGGGGATAAAAAGGGCATAGGAGTGTATGACCTCCTTCATCGCACCTCCAACAAGCTTCATATTACAATTCTGAGCATTTTGACTTTTTGGCCCCAGTGTTTCACTAATTTCTATGGAAAATTCAAAATTAGGGTTTATGCAACTCTTTGAAGGAGATATTCATCTCACCAATGTTATCATATCTTTCAAAGGCTTATTTTTGGCAGTCATAAGTCGAAAAAAAACCTATAATTTATAGCCTAGCCTATCCGTTAGGTTTTTTAGCTTAGTTGACAAGGGTTTGTGAAGAATCCAAAATTATGAAGAACATAATCATGATGGAAGACAAGATTGATGGTTCAAGCAAACTCAGTTCCTGGAAGTCAAGACCTCAAGGAAATGAAGACATCAACATCTTAGCACTCTAAGGTATGGTCCCTACCAATGATAATACTTGGTTAATTGACAATGGTACATCTGGGCACATGACCAGTTCTAGAGATCACCTAACAAATTTTGTTGAGAAAGATACACATCTACATGTTGCCCTTGGAGATGATGCCAGATATAATGTGAAAAGGGTTGGAACTTATACCTTCCAACTAGATTTAGTTATCCGGCTTCAATAAAAAGAAGTATTGTATGTACCTGGAATGAAGATGAACCTTGTCCCCACTTCTGCCTTGGAAGACAAAGGCTATGAGGTTATGTTGGCCCTTGACCAAGTTTTGAGCAACACTTGGTCATATTTGACCATTTTTGGGACTTCAATAGCCTGTCGAAGACGAAGCGCAAAGAGAAGCGGAGATTGCAGAAGCTAGACCCCTTTTTGGGTCCTTTTTGGGTTTTTGGGAATATGTAATGGGAAAGGGATATCGGCTTGTGGGTTTACCCACTCTTAGGCCCACTTTTGTAATGTATAAAAAAGTAGTTAGGTGATGTAAGAGCATGTCTATAAGATAATTTCTATATCGGCATCTATGTGATATAGGCTAAGTGCTAGAGTGAATTGTAAGTGCTTTGTGTAGACTATAGAAGGCTTGCAGAGCTAAGTGCAATTTTTTGTAAGAAGTTATAGAAGGCTTTGTGTTGTAACGCAAGGGAGAAGGATATAGCGAGCTGTGAAGATATTTTTCCCTATGCACAGTAGTTTTTTTGGTGGCTATGTGTTGTAGCTAATTGAAGACGATAAAAAAGAAAAAGAGTTGGTGGATGTAGCCCCAGGGTGGGGGTGAACCACGTACATCTGTGTGTTATGCTATGTGCTTCAACTTGATGTGTTTATCTCTACTTTTTTGAGTGCTTTGATGTATTTAGATGGATTCACTTATGCTTTGTGCTTCTTAGATATATATGAATGTTATATTGGACATATATGAAGATGCTTAGTGCTAATCTACTGGATCTGATCTGTCTTGTTGTTGCTAAGTGCTAAAATAACCTAGACCTAAGTGAATGTTGGAATGCTCTGTTATGTCGGCAAACTAGATCTAAGTGGAATATTGATGAATGATCTATTCTAAGTTCTTGCTAAGTGATATAATCATAGATCTGTGTCCCAGCTAAGGTTTTAGACACTTGACTCTTGCAAACACCCCTATCTCTCCCTCGGATGAGACTTCATATTCTTTCCAGATGTTGCTGAAAGGGCCAGTAGTTAGGGTTTTGTTGGTGCATTGTTGTAGCGTTGAACCCGGGGTCTACCCCTGTTCCAACAAATGGTTCTGTTTCTGGGACCAAAACTGTGATTGTTGGGAACTAAGGGAGAAGAATCTTTGTGCAAAGATTCATCCTGAAACTATGAAAGCTATGTGCATGGATATGTGCCCTAGTGCATAGTATTTTACTTGATCTGAAAATCTTTGTGCTGAAAAGAGAAGAGCAGATCTAAAGAAAAGAAGTGAGATATGAACGCTTTGTTCTTTAAGAAAAGGTAAAAGTGGAAGTTTCTGAAGAAAAGAGGTAATATCGGTAAGCTCTTTGCTTTAATAAAATAAGAATAGTTCAAAGTTCTTATATCTAAAATATCGGTACTCTGTATAAGTAAGATAAGTGGAAATTTTTGTTTCTAGAGTATGGATCTAGGTATTTTTGATAGATTCTATCCTAGCTTGAAAACTAGGGCTCTAATAGATGAAATAAAGTTTGATATGACTAGATCTAATAAGCATAATGATAGATATGTTATACCTATGCATAGAAAGAATGTTTGGACTAACAAATGGATGCAGGATCCTAGAAAGAATTTTTTGCAGGCTAGCTACCATGATCCTAGTGTGTAGTACAGAAGAAGTTGGGGATCATTTAAGAGAAAGAGAGGATTAACCCTATGTTATAGTTGCAGAAAACCAGGCCATCTAGCTAAGGAATGCCCTGGTGGGAAACCTAGTTTCCTCTGTTGTAAAGCCTTGGACCACGAAGTATTGGATTTCCCTAGAATGATTGCCAATCTTGAAAGAATGAATCTGAATGAAGAAAACCCTAAGGCAGATCCATAAATAGCAGAACCCCAGAAAGAATCAAAGAAGATATTACTATAGATGAAAGACACCTTGAATGACCACTGACATGTTAGATTATCATAAGTCTTTAAAGAAAAAGAATGCATCGAGGTAAGAATAGGAGAGTTCGACATTAACTGTGTTCTGGATGAGGAAACATAGGTGAATGTTATGACAGAAAGAACATGGGAAGCTATAGGAAGATATGCTATGATCCCTTCGTTAAGAGGAATAGGGTTATTCAGAGGAAAACTGGTAAACCTATGTGAAATGCTCACTCAGATATCTATGAATGTCAATGGAACTTCGACAGAGGAATATTTTGAGATTATCAAATTTATTGAGGACAGCACCCCGTTTTCTATGTTACTTGCAAAACCTTGGATTGAAAGAGATCAAGCCAAGAAGAAGGAAGAAGAAAATATTTTAGAACAGTAGAGACAAGAGTTAAAAGATTTCATGACCAGAAGGATCGCGCAGTTGATTGAAGAATAGGAGAACAAATCGAAACTATTTGACACTAGAAGCCCAGATGCCCAAGCTGCAAAAGCATTAGGGGACTCACAGAAGATTGGAGTATCTGTCTCAGATATAGACGAATTAGTACCCCTGAATCCTGGGAGAGAACCTCAGCAGCGCGAAGTGACTATGCCCAAGGAAAATAAGAATCAAAACAGGAAAAGAACTACCGAGACGAAGCTCACGGGGAAGAAGGCTAGGAAGCTAAGTAAAAAGAGAGATAAGATTGAAAAGCTACAAAGGGTTCCAGAGGGAACCTCTTAGAAAGAAAACTTGTAAAATTGGAGCTACGTCGGGACTTCAGAACAAAGAAATGGGTCACTTTTCCATGGTGAAGCAATATAGCCATTGGAGGCCAATATATTCGTTCGACTACCGCTCCAAACGGATCGAAAATCATTGATGGCTCATCACCAGACCGTTAGATCATGCCATAATGGAAAGAACAAGAGTTAATGAAGCCCCATATCCATTACAACTGATATGTTACAAAGTTACTTACTTATTCCATCACGCCATGCACGAAAGACACTTTTTCTAATTACGAATTTGAGTCCACAAACCACATGAATTGTGAAAAGTGATTACTCCACTATTACTCTCTACCCTATTACAGTACCTACGTTACTTTGAGAACTCGAGATATTGATCTTGAGCATATATGTATGACAAATTTAGCGCAACTGAAGAATCTGTAAGAGAGGTACTCGTTAGCCTCAGAGTCGAAAGATTCATGTCGGAGAGAGGATTGTCTACAGGCATCATCAACGAGAGGAGCACAAGCCTCCCCGTCGACTGCTCGAGCAGGAACATCCTGAGCTAGCGCAAAAAGAAGAACCAAACATAAAAATGATATAGCCAGCACGAAGTTGGTTCCATCCATCCTACTTGCTTACATACCACCTCTGAGCAGTGCGATCAATAGAGACAGTGTGCCTAGAGACTTTGAGTACACTCTAGTCACTGGGTACCTACCAAAAGGGATACGCACAGTCCGGATAGACCAAAACAAAATTGCAGCATTGAATTTTAGTGACTTCAACCTAGGAGATCATAAATTTTACAACATGCTTGCCCCGTACAAGTACCTAACCAGAACCAAGGGAAAGAATTCGAAGATCGTCCCTCGAAAATGGATGATGAACCTCGCACAGTCCACTCTACTCAACATGATGAAAATCCTGCACTTCAGAAAGCACCAGGAGGTGAATTCTTGTGTGAAGTTGTTGCTGTCAAGTTACCATAGAGGATGCTTATGGTTAAACCGTTGCATCACTGTTGATCCAGCACTGATCAAATGGATCATCGGGCTTAGCATGCAGGGCCCTGATCCCCATGATTACTATCTTGGAAAGACCATGGATCGCGCTCATTCTCAAAAGATCAAAGAAGCTTATGGCGATGTTGAGAAAGGTGCACGAGGCTACAATGTAGCTTATATTGAAAATGGCGCAGTGTGCCTCGCCTGTCAACTGATTGCAGGGAAGTTGGTATGCAATATTGGAACAGTCTCCCTTTATCTATGGGCTATGAGTTCTAGTATACAGGGTATATCTGTATTTATAAGAGCTTCAATTCTCGTGCTTATTTTCATCGTTGGTTCTGTGGCGAAAAGGAACATTGGAATGTTTCTCAGTTTCCGA
>ML794516.1:174077-201448 GCA_009831015.1 Picea engelmannii
AGTACAAAATGACATAAAGCCAATGATGAATCCTATAGAGTTACCTTTACTCAATCAAACAATTTCGAATCCAGGTATTTCAACTACCCCAAACGATCCGTCGAACGAATTGGGCCAGACTCTCCGGTCTATGGCCGCTCCTTTAATCAACCCATGCAAGTATTCATCTTTGTAATCGACCTCGCAAGGAAGTGCATAGAGGGACTACAGATGAACTAGGAAAATTACCTAGTGAAGAAACTAGAGATTGATTGTAGAGAAGCCCAGGATCAGGGGCATGAATTCCATTATAGCTGGCTATTGATACTAATAGATTTCGTTGCATGGGAGCTACTAGAAGGTGCAACCTTCCTAGACATCAGCCCCTTTGAACCACTGGCCGCAAAGTTTAGTACACTGTGGTACTCAAACGATATGAACAAGTAGTGGCAATCCAATGTCGTCTTTCATACCTACTACACCCAGTTGAAGCTTGCCATCCAGTCCGAGCCTCACATGACCCCGAATACTTTACATAGGTTTCAACCTTTGATGAAGTTCAGCGCAGACTGCCATTTCATATATATTATAGCACGCGCTGATGAGCACAAGGAACAACTCCAGTATTATTATAAGCTAATAGAAGAAGACCTGGAGGATATCACCAAGGAATGGTTGGTGGACCTCCTTGTTTCAGCAAACCCTGCAGAAATGTCCAACATTGACAACCTAGAAGCTGTGCAGGATAAACCTGGGCCCAGTAAGACAAACAAAACAAAGAAGACAAAGAAGGTTGAGCAATCCCAGGATATAGACAGCCTATCTTTGAGGACGGCTTCCATTACACCAAATCAAGGGGGTGATGGAAAAGACTTAGAAGAAGTCGAACAAAAACCAGAAGACGAAGTAGAAATCATAAAGAAGAGGAATGGTTTGCACCCATAACTAAGTTGCAGACCACGCTCACTCCAGATGACTTCATTTTCCTCATCGCAACTATGAATGAAGCTATAAAAGAGATAATAGAAAAGTAGGAAGCTAAGCAAGAAACAATGTACAATAGAACTGAGATCGATCTCCAAGGAGTGCAGCAGGCACTTCAGTCTAGACACGCAGTCTCCACTATGCCCCTACCAGAAGGAACAATAGAAGAGGGAGATGAACCAGTTCAACTATGCAAGATTACTAACACAATCGAAGTATGCCTTCGGAAAGCACAGGAAGAAACAACGTAGGCCACCCAGGCCTTAAATAAAGCACAGGAGGAAATCATCGAACACCGTCAAGCTGCGCAACAAGAGAAGGACACTCTCCAAGCAAAATTTGAAGAAGACAGAGCGAAGATCCAAAAAGAGAAATAGCAGTTGCTCACGAAGCAGATTGGGATCGAAGAAGCAGTCAACAAAGCATTTCACTATGTGACCAGATTAGAGCATAAAGTAGAAGAACCCATAGAATGCCATGTGATGAAGCTTACTAAAGTTATTTAGCAACTTTAACAAAGAGTCATGGAATTAGAGCTTCATACCATACCAAGTACCCCGCAAGAAGTGCACGACCAGCGAGAAATGACTGCCCGGAGCACAGTAGAAAGGATTAAAGCACTCACTGAGGAATGCAAACAGTTAAGTAGAAGAAGTGCGCAGATTTATGAGAACCTAAGCAAGAATCTAGAACTATATAAATTAGAGTCGCAAATCCAAGAGGCAAAGCATGAAGTCGAAAAACTACAAGTGTAGCTGAAGTCCCTATCACCCGTATAGAAAATGAAGCGGTCTCACGAGTAGTGCACCACCCAGCAACAAATCCATATGATCCAGAGCAAGGTAATGGAAGTAAATCAACAAATTCAACCTGTGCAGGATAAGGCATGTCATCTATTTACAGAGATTGAGAGCCAAGGAACAGAGTTGGACCAGGTCATAAATTCAGCACAGCAATGCCTAGAAGGGTCAGTGAATGATGCACTCATCTAGGAGTTCGTCGAGAAAGAGGTCGTGGCACAGCAGTAGGTCGAAGCAGCTTGAGCCAAGCTCAAGGCCTTTGAAGCAGAACTGATCAGACCTGAGTGACTCGGGATGAGTCATAGGTGAGTGTTGGGGGCATGTTGGCCCTTGACCAAGTTTTGAGGAACACTTGGTCATATTTGACTGTTTTTGGGACTTCGAAATCCTATCGAATACGAAGCACAAAGCGAAGCGGAGATTGTGGAAGCTAGACCCATTTTGGGTCCTTTTTGGGTTTTTGGTAATATGTAATGGGAAAGGGATGTCGGCCCGTGGGTTTACCCATGCTTAGGCCCACTTTTGTAATGTATAAATAAGTAGCTAGGCAATGTAAGAGCATGGCTATAAGCTAAGTGCTAGATCAACATCTATGTGATATAGGCTAAGTGCTAGAGTGAATTGTAAGTTCTTTGTGTAGACTGTAGAAGGCTTGCAGAGCTAAGTGCAAGTTGTTGTAAGAGGTTATAGAAGGCTTTGTGTTGTAACGCAAGGGAGAAGGATCTAGCGAGTTGCGTAGATCTTCTGCCCTGTGTGCAGTAGTGTTTTTGGTGGCTCTTTGTTGTAACTGATTGAAGATGCTAATAAAGAAGAAGAATTGGTGGACATAGCCCCAGGGTGGGGGTGAACCACATACATCTATGTGTTATGCTCTATGCTTCGACTTGATGTGTTTATCTCTGCTTTGTTGAGTGCTTTGATGTATTTAGATGGATTCACTTATGCTTTGTGCTTCTTAGATATATATGAATGTTAGATTGGACATATATGAATATGCTTAGTGTTGATCTACTGATTCTTATCTGTCTTGTTGTTGCTAAGTGATAAAATAACCTAGACCTAAGTGAATGTTGTGATGCTCTGTTATGTCGACAAAGTAGATCTAAGTGGAATATTGATGAATGATCTATACTAAGTTCTTGCTAAGTGATATAATCAAAGATTTGTGTCCCATTTAGGTTGCAGACACCTGAGTCCTGCAACCACCCTTGCCTCTACCTCGGGTGAGACTTCATTTGCTTAGCAGGTGTTGCCGAAAGGGCCGGTAGTTAGGGTTTTGTTGGTGTGTTTTTTTAGCGTTGAACCTCAGGTCTACCCCTATGCCAACAGGTTACCTTCTCAGAAGGAACAGTTCTTTCATAGCACAAAAACTCACATATAAATTTTTCCAAGGTAATTGGTGTCCGAGAAAAAAATCTTGTACAGATTAACCATCAGACCAGTCCAGGCCCTGCTACATGACATTATTAGATTGAGTGAGCAATGACATAGAAGACTTGTTCACATTCATTATACATCTCTCCCAACACTAGGAAAAATGGTAAAAGGTCTTCCATAGATACAGATTTAGCATAAAGGTGTTTGAAAAGGTTTTTCTCTTGGAAAAAATGTTAAAGGATCCTTCTCAAGTAGTGACAATAGATCCAAGGAAATCTTGGACTTGATACATTCAGATTTGTCTGGGCCAATGATTATTGCATCTCTGAATGGGTACTTGTACTATGTATTCTTCATAGATGATCACTCTCGGAAAACTTGGATTTACTTCCTGAAGAAAAAGGATGGAGTCCTTCCAAAATTTCAAGAATTCAAAGCTCAGGTTGAGAACCTGACTGGAAGAAAGATCAAGGTACTAAGATTAGATAATGGAGGAGAATACACCTCCAAATATTTCAGCAACTTCTTTATTGAAGAAAGGATCAAGAGGGAGTTCACAATTCCTTACAACCCTCAACAAAAATGGGTTGCAGATAGGAAAAAAATAACTATCATCAAGGCAACCAAAGAAATGATACATGATCAGAGTCTACCTATGACTCTACGAGCAGAAGCATGTATGACAGTAGTGTATGTTCAAAACAAAAGTCCTCATTAGATATTGAAGAACATTACTCCATAAGAATCCTTCATCGGAGTGAAGCCTGAGATTAGACACTTCAAAATATTTGGGTGTCCAGTATATTTTCATGTACCCAAAGAGAAGAGATCCAAGCTAGAACCTGCAGGGAGAAAGGGAACATTTGTAGTATATAGTGAATCCTCAAAGGCATATCATATCTACATTCCTAGTCAAAGACATATTGAAATAAGCATAGATGTTACTTTTGAAGAAGAGATATCCTTCCAAAGATCCAGAGAATCTCAAATGGAAATTAATAGCGAGACAATGCCTTCTCCCCCTTCAACAGTCCAGAGGGAGACAGACATTATTCCAGCTGATCCAGTTTCTCTAGTTGCTCCAATTGTTCCAGCTGATCCAGTTGCTCCAATTGACATGCCCAGAGATATTACATTTGGACATAAAAGACCTGATTGGGCCCAACAAACTCTACAGGAAGCAGAGGGACATAAATCCCCTCAAGGAACAACCAGAGAGGGAAAGAGACCAAATATATTCTCAAGCTACCTTTCATCCATGACCCACATCATTGACTCAGATCCATCTTGTCATGGAGAAGCTTCAGGTGAACAAGTATGGAAAGATGCCATGACAGAAGAATATCAGTCTATATTGAAAAATGATGTATGGGATATTGTTCCAAGACCAAAGGGAAAGTTTGTAGTGACTTCCAAATGGATTTAGAAAATCAAGCATGCAACCGATAGAAGAATAGAGAAATAAAAAGCAAGATTTGTATATAGAGGTTTCTCACAAGTAGAGGGAGTTGACTATGACAAGGCTTTTGCTCCAGTAGCCCGATACACTTCCATCCATTCTATAATTGCAATAGTTTCTTCCATGGGTTGGAAGCTAAATCAGATGGATGTAAAGACATCCTTTCTCAATGGTGAAATTGAGGAAGAATTTTATATCGAGAATCCAGAAGGATTCGTTATACACAACAAAAGATTTCATGTGTGCAGGTTGAAGAAATCCCTATATGGTCTAAAGCAAGCACCACATGCTTAGTACGAGAAAATGGATGGATTTTTTATGATTTTTTGGTTTCAGCAAAAGTGTTGTTGATCCAAACCTATATTATCGCATTGATGGCAATGAGTGTTTGATCTTGGTCCTATATGTGGATGACCTTTTCCTCACCGATTCAGAGAGACTCATTGTTGAATAAAAACAAGCATTGGCTGCTCAATTTTAAATGAAGTATTTAGGCTTGATGCACTACTTCTTGGGACTAGAAGTATGGTAGAGGACAGATGAGATTTTCCTAAGTCAAGGAAAATATACTGTGGATATATTGAAAAAAATTGGTATGACAGAATGCAAATCCATGCCCACACCAATGGTGATGATTTTGAATAAGATGAGTGATATTGATTTAGGAGAGATTGATCCACACTTGTACAAATAGTTGATTGGATCATCCATGTATCTGGTTAACACCAGACCGGATATATGCTATGCAGTAAATGTGCTTATCCAGTTTATGAGCCAACTGAGACAGACACACTCGATAGCAGCAAAACATGTATTGAGATACCTACAAGGCACAGTTGGTTATGGCCTAAGATATGCCTCTAGTGTATATTTGAGCCTACAGGGATATTCCGATGCAGATTGGGCAGGGAGCATAGTGGACAGGAAAAGCACCTCCGGTTGTTGCTTCACTTTGGGGTCTGCCATGGTTTTCTGGTGTAGCAAAAAATAGAGCTATGTGGCATTGATTACCACAGAGGCAGAGTACATTGCATCGATTGTAGCAGTCCGCGAAGAAGTGTGGCTTCGCAAACTTCTAACTGATTTATTCAATCATGATATGGATCCTACTACTATTCATTGTGATAACCAGAGTTGTGTGAAGCTCTCCGAGAACCTTGTGTTTCATGACAGTTCGAAACACATCGAGATAAAATATCACTATATTAGAGACATGTTGCAGAGGAAGACAATGCATGTGCGGTATCTTCCTACCCATGAGCAGATCACAGATATCTTCACCAAACCACTTGCCAAGATGAAGTTCAAATATTTCTTTGGGAGACTTGGTCTGGTGGATAATTCCTCCCTAGCTGAGAGGGAGTGTTGATGATTACAGTTGTGTGATACATCCTCTAGGACACAGACCTGAGAGAGAGCCCCTGAGATGGGTGTGTGGTTCTTATCTGAGACAGAAATGGAACGTTGTGTTGGCCTCCTCCTTACAGAAATTTGAGATGAACTCTAGATGATTCTCCTGTGTAATGCAGTGAGAAAGAAGATCTATTGAGTTAGACGTGCTTGTGGTTGAGAACAGGTGAAGTTTGAATGTGTGAAATCCCATGAGTTGGGGGCATCGTTCTGAGACATAGATGAAACGATGTATTAGCCTCCTCTGAGAAGAGAGTTGAGATGATTAACTCTAGATGAATCTCCTATGTAATGCAGTGGGAAAGAATATCTATTGAGTTGGACATGCATGTGGATGAGCATAGATGAACGTGATCCTAGTGGCTGAGCACTAGTGAGTGTGGTTCTCCTATAAGATGCAGTGAGATAGAGATGTGGAAATCCATGTGGATGTGTCCCTAGTGGTTGAGCACTAGTGGGTGTATGAGATCCCTTGCTATATTGTTCAAGAGTCAGACTTACCTGTAACCCTATTTGTAATGTAAAGGGTACAGGTCAGCCCCACCTTAATGTAAAAGATAATTAATGTGAAATATAATTAATATGGTAATTATTAATTATATTATAGGATATTGAGGTTGGCCCTGTTGTTTCAATAAACACTATTGTTGACAGGTTCAGACTAATATAAGTAAAGGTAAATTCCCCATTGAGGAATCATATCACAAGTGTGAGTTTGGAAATTCCAGCAAGTACTTCTTCTTGGGAAAAGTGCCCACCTCTCTTGGGTGCTAGTCTTATAGGGTTTGTAAGAACCCTTTTGTGTGCTAGGTTTTTATGGTTGTGAAGGTATTTCTCTTGAAGAATATAGCAAAGGATTGGTTGGGTTTTCTTCCCTTGTTGAGAAGGGTTTCCCAGGATACTTCTTGTGTACTTGTGCATGGTATTTCTTCTTGTGATCTTGGTTGCTGCAACAAATTGTTTATGGTTCAAGTAAAATGATAAAATTGGAATGAACTTCATGCTTGAACCTAGATTATTGAAAAAGAAACAATTAGTTTGTGTTCTAGTAATATTTTGCAGCTGTTATTACAACCATTAGTTATCATTGTACTGATTCTAGAGTTTCCATCCATAATAAGATGCCATGCTTATCTGTTTGACAATATTTCTCATTGAGTAAGTTATCTTATAAGAAGTTAACAACACATTCACTTAAGAAGGAATGATAATTTTCAGGTAGAAACATAATATATCCACCTAGCCTAGTTGGGTACATTACAGACTTGAGGTGCACAGAGAAAGTGTGGGATATGTTCTTTCTCAAGGAAGTTTGTTTCCTCTTTCCCTTTTCCATCTTTTGTTTCCCATGCAATAAAGTTTTTCCATTGTCGTGACCAGTCAGTTTATTCTATTCAAGCTCTACAAATTTTTTACATGCACGATTGTAGTTTGGTTGCACCAACTTTGTTGAATTTGTACTTTGTCCTTGGTTCAACCAATGAATCCCCAACCTATCCTCTCATTCTCAACATCACTGTGATTTATTGGAGGTCGAATTGATCTTTCCATAGTTCTAGGCTCAAATGCACAACTGAGATTTGGATAGTCTGATTATGTGAGTGCTCGGGTGTAAACAGAAGTGAAGGGAAGTTGTATGCCTTGTCCATATTTATAGGCGAAAGATGGAGAGGGGAATTCAATTCTTTCAGTGGTGATATTAATTTGTCTATCTCCATAGTGGTGTCAAAAAAAAAAAATTCTCGTGTGATGGGACTTTTGCATCGACATCAAAATGGCAATCAAACTTGTCTCATCAATCATTAATTGCATTAATGCACTCCTATCGATTGGCCATGTCGACTATGCCAATTTTAGTTTCTCAGGGTTTGTGCTCGACTTTGTAGATATTTTCTTTTGTTTCTTGGTCAAGTTGGTTCTTCCAAATGGATGAGGGCCTCTAGTCGAAGTGTCAAACCATTTCAGTTTATGCTTTCGTATCGATTTGATGAATGCTCAATCTTTTGAATACATACTTTCCTTGTCGAGGATTTTCTTGTTTACTTGAAGCGTTGTTTGCACACTCGCTTGTTTGAGATTTTTCCCGCACGCTTGATCTTAGAAATTTGCATTTATGAGTTTTTTTTTTAGTTGGATGATGTTTTTCTCTTTCAATCAATCGATTGGTATGTGTGTTCAAGTAATTGCGCAAACCTTTTTAGGGTACATAACTTGCTCTTTATTTATGTGTTTCCTCTCTGATTATTGACCAGGGACTCTGTTCTCTTCTCATCTTCAAATACTTTGGCATGAATGAATCCATTGATAGTGTGATTCAGTCATATATTTGATAGTTTCTTATCTTTTTTTGTACCTAATTATGGTAACTGACTTGTTTATTTCTTTCTTAATTTTGATTCTTGATATATTTGTTATTAATATTTCTTTTGATTTTATTACTTTGTGTTATCTTTATTTTATTTTTATTTTTTATTTTTCTTTAGTTGTTCTTTTATTCTCTCTTCCAACTTAGGTTGTACTGAAAGGTTTTTGACCAATTCGATTCTTGTTGGCACTCCCAAGGAGGTTTTCACCAGAAAGACTTTAGACTGTTATGTGTGATATATTTTCAAATGATCCCCATTGACCAATTTCTTGAAGGGGTTATCTTGCATTGTTTTTAACTATACTGCTCGTGATGGTCAGATGTCCTCGACCACATATATACCCAACCATGAAGTTTCTAGTTTTATTGGTTTTCCTATCACCTGACTATTGTATAATAGTACCAAGTCTCCATCATTGATGTCTTTCTTTTTAAGGTGTCAATCACGCCAAGATTTACGCTAACTCTTTTGAATATATTGATGTTGTTGCACCAACATCCTTTCTTCTTCTAGTTGACTTAATTGATAGAAGCATTGCCTTATGTTAAGCACATAGTAGAATTCTAGGATGGATTCTATCTGACCTACGTTCACACATAAATGTAGTGAGATGACAACTTCTTGACCATATGCTAACTTGAAGAGCATATGGCCAGTTGATGTTTTATGCATTGTTATATAATCCCATGGTATTGCTGGAAATTTATCATCCCAGTCATCTCTGTCAAGTTCACATATTTTCATTAATCTTTTTGGACACATAATCCTTTATAATTGCATTACTTGTAACTATCATGTAAATATGAACATTCGTAGGTGAGAAGAATGATCACCCATTGGGGAAGACCAAGATTCATTTACTTATGTATATATGCACCTATCATACTAATGAAAAACACATCAAAGTGTGGAGTTATCTTTTCTACCATCGTGGATTGACAATGGTATCAGAGCCAGCGTTGCTAAATCCATGAGTAGATTCTTTGTTCTTTTCTCAGCGTCCTAAAACATCTCCATATACCCCTCTACCCTCTAGTGCTCTAGCTTATCCTCTGGCCTAATTTCTATGTTACAAATCCATGTTGGTAACTGAGCAGACCAACACCTCCCACGCATCTACACCTTTCTTTGGTCATTCGATTTCCCACAAACACCCGTCAACTTCCTAAATAATTTCTAGTGTAGGTTGGGAACCCTAATACGCCCTTATCCATTCAAACTGAAACCTAGAACCATTGATTATGACATTCCTTGCTTGAGTAACCACACACCCTTCTCATGATGCTAACACCCTCATAGCACTGGTATCTACCATGTTTATCCATGGCACTAGGTGTATCATCCTCTAGCACACCGAGGAGTATCAATCCTTAGCATTGAGTAGACCACTCTCTCTCACAAATCAACTCTCGACCTCTCCATTCGGTGTATAGTTCACGGATTTCCTTGTTAAACCCTAAAGGTAATTGTAGCACGAGTTGCATCCCATGAGATGGCAATCCAAGAGTAATTTTGTTGCAATATTGATTCTTTCACTTCCATAGTATATATATGCCTGACATCGATGTCCTCATCTATTAAAAATCTGGTTACTTGTGTCTTTGTGCCACTGAAGGTGGAGAAGTTTACAATGTTATAATTATGGTTGTGATGTTCTAGCAACATATTTCATATGTTGCATGTTTATCTCATAGAAATTGATCATTTGAATATTATTGCATGACTCTCCTGACTCTCTCATACTCATTCCCATCAAATGGAACCCTAATATATGGCATGGATATTCTGATCTATGTAATGGCACGCAGATTTGTTATGGGATACGAGCTAGCAAGTGGAGTTACGAGGTAGAATAGTTTCTGATTTTTTGTTGTTTCTAAGCATTTATGAGGAGAATCCTTTGTTTCATGTGAAACAACTCTTCAATGATTTTATTTGTAGGAACCTTTCAAAATCCATGCATAAAATTTGTAGACCTATGAGGGTTTCTAATTTTTTTTAAGACCGATCTTCTTGGGCATTGGTGTAATTGTTGTGTGTAATTATTTTTCACACTAGTTGTATTTATTAAAGTCCCAAGACACCTTGAAATACCTCATTTCAAAATGTTTTGAGCTTCTAATTAATGCAATTTGAGTGTTCAAAATTAGTTGTGAGGGCCTTCACTAAAATTGGTGCAAATTCAAGCACCTGTAGACCAAGGGTTCTGTGAATTTTTTTGAGTTTGGTGCGCAAGAAAATAGGAGACAATGCATTCTCTTGTATCAGCAATAGCATCTTCTTGTGGGGCTTCTAGTACTCTAGTTTCTGGATAGCATAAAGGAAATAAGAGAAGACACAGAAAGAATAATCTTATAAGCAAGGGGGTTGGAATTATCCCCGTGAAAAAATTGAACTTCATTGTACTCATTGTGGAATAAATTAGTCACATGAAGTAACTAATTTCATAGTTCCATGGGAGAATATCAAAGAAGACAGAGGTAAAACTTCAAAATTAGCGGAAGGTAAAGAACGTGTTCATTATGTTGTTTCCTATTGCAATACAAGAGTAACTAAAGATCTATTTAATACTTCATTTTCTTATTGGGGAGATGCATGGATTCTTGACACAGGCACAACATCTCACATGAAATTTGGAAGAGATTTCTTCGAAGAATTTGATTACAATGTAGATGGCATAGTGTACTTTGTAGATAGATCAAGTCTCAAACCTTCAGGAATGGGAACCATTAGGCTTAAGTTGACTAGACTCCCATATTTTCTTCTACAGAATGTACTCCATCTTCTATAGTTGCAAAGAAACTTGTTGTCCCTTGTGCACATCAAATAGAAAGGCCAGTTTGTTCATATGATTGGTGGGAAAGTTAAGATAAGGAAGGATTATGACAACATGGTTGTCATGACCGGATTGGAAGATAGAAGATTGTTGAAGCTTAATGGGACATATGTCCATAAAAACACTATTTCATACCTCTCTCATAATGACTTGGGTATAATGACATCTAGTATTTTTTGGCATGCTATATTTGGTCATATCAATTATGACAGTATTTGTTTATTAAGAGAGAATGGTATTTCTAGTTTTCCTACTATTCTTAGGAAACTAAACCAATGTGATGCTTGTATCCTTGAAAAGCATAGAAAACAACCATTTCATGATTCTACTTCCAAATCATGTAGAAAACTTGAACAGATTCATTTTGATTTGTGTGGCCCTATGTTTGTTCATTATGCAAATGGAAACAAATATATCGTGACATTTATTGATGATTACACCAGAATGTATTGGGTGTATTTGTTGAAAGATAAATCACAAGCTTTTGAAACCTTTAAAAATTTTCATGTATGGATTCAAAATGAAGATAAGTCTCATATTGGATCTCTTCATTGATAATGGAAGAGAATATACATATAATCAATTTGAAATCTACCTTCGCCAACATGGGATCAAAAATAAAACCATGGTTCCATAAAATCCCCAAAAGAATGGTGTGGTTGAACGAATGAACAAGATACTCCTAAATATGGTTCGTTCCATGATATTTTTCAAGAATGTTAGGTTGATGTTTTGAGTTGATGTTGTTCTATGTGTAGTTTATGTCAAAAACAGGTGTCCACCTCATTCTCTTAGAAGAAATACTCCATATGAAATGTGGTATGGCCACATTCCTTCAGTGAGTCATCTCAAGGTCTTTGGTTCCACCTGATATGCCTTGATTCCTAAGGAGAAAAGAAGCAAGCTTGATGCAAGGATTCGGAAGTGCATATTATTGGGGTACTCAAATACCAACAAGGGGTGTCATCTTTACAATGAGACAAACAAAAAATTTATTCTTTCTAGAGATATTATATTTCTTGAATCCACCAAGAAAGAAGAAACTTTTGAGAGGTAGCTTGATCATCTGGACAAATTCACCCATGTAAATACATATCATGAATTTGATTACGATATTCCACATCTTGAAGGGGGGATCCCTATCTTGGGTAAATATTTGGAATCTCCTCTTGTAGCACCATCTCCCCCACATGAATAAGTTTTTTCCACTTCATCAGAACTTGAAGTTCAGTTGGATGATGTGATCAAGAATATTGAAAAGTTGAGGCTTGATGAGAACTCAACACCATCTCAATCATCCGAGCAACCTGGACCATCTCAGAAAGGTCCACCAAAATGGATCACTAAAACACTTGAAAGTGTTCATCCCGATGAGGTTGGAAAGACAGGAACCAAAATGTCCTCAAAACAAGATGGAGGTAATGTAGACAATTCAAACTCATGTGATGTAGATGATATGGATGTTTCATATGATTTTGAGTTGAATTTATATATTAACCTTGAACCAACTTCCTTTAGATAATTTCCTTCTCGTGATGAATGGAAAGAAGCCATGCCGAACGAATATGATGCTCTCATCAAGAATGAGATATGGGAGTTGGTGGACCCTCATTATGGAACCAAACCAATTGGTTGAAAGTGGGTATTCAAGAACAAGTATACATTAGATGGCTCTCTTGACAAGCATAAATCAAGGCTTGTGGAAAAAGGATTTGCATGGAAATAAGGTGTTGATTATGAGGAGATCTTTTCCCCCATGGAAAAATGGGATACCATCCGCACTCTATTGTCTATGGAAGCACAAAATGGATGGAAAATTCATCAAATGGATGTAAAGACTGCCTTCTTGAATGGAGAATTGAAAGATAATGTGTTCATGTCTCAACCAAAAGGATTTGTTGTGAAGGGACAATAACAAAAGGTATGCAAGATCATCAAATCCTTATATGGATTGAAACAAGAACCATGAGCATGGTATGAAAAGTTAACCGAGCATATTTTGAAATTAAATTTCAATAATTTCAATCTTGACGATGCAACTTTGTTTGTCAATAAATTTGGAAAAAATGTTGTATATCTTGTAGTATATGTAGATGATGTGTTCATAACATGGAACAATGAGAAATAGATTTCATCCATAAATAAAGAGTTGAAGAAAGGCTTCAGGATAACAGATTTGGGACATCTTCACTACTATTTGGGAATTGAAGTGATTCAAAATCCAAAGAACATATTCATCTCCTAGAAGAAGTACATTGGAGAGTTGTTGAACAAGTTTGGTATTATCGAGTGTAATCATGTTTCTACTCTAATGGAACAAAATTTTAAACTCACATCAAAAGAAGGGAATGATTTGAAGATGTAACCAAGTATAGATAGCTTGAGGGAAGTCTTATCTATCTTACTACCACCAAACCAAACATTTCATTTGTTTATGGGATTCTTTCTAGGTTCATGCAAAAGCCTTGTGAAGGACATTGGTCTACTGCAAAGAGAGTTCTGAAATACTTGAAAGGAACTCAATATTTTGGAATTGGGTACTCTAAGTTGGATGACTTCAACCTGATCAAATATTTTGATTTATACTTTGATGGAGGTAAGGAAAATGGACTATAAACTTCAGGTTATCTCATGAGTCTTGGATCAGCAGTTGTCTCCTGGAGATTGTAACACACCTAACCCCCTGAGTACCTTTTAAGGGATGGGGTATTAAAATTTTGTTTTTCCTTAACCATATTGATACCACTCTTTAAGTCCATTACCATCTTCTTCTCATCAATAGATTTAAAACAAATATTACCTTACTCAAAACTGAGCTCTGGATCATAAGTTGTGGCTTCATAAAGTTTCTTAGACTTTCTTGAATCATACGTCACCTTATTTCCACATGTGTCATCTGACTTGGCATTGTCATAGTGTATGCCATGTGTCTCATCGAACCCTTTCAGAGTCCCCTCCTTTGAACTCTTGAACTAATAGCATACTCCAATGGTCTAGTTCCGATGACATTCATTTGCAGATCCAATATTTTTCGCTTCATCGTGACCCTTTGCAAGATACTAGATATAATAAATACGTAGAACAGAAATAAAATGCTAGAAATGGAAGAATAACAGTAATATAACCAACATAATCTCCACAATAACACAGAAATAATATGAGAACAACAACTGAAATAGCACTTTGATTCAGAAAGAAATGTTCACAGGCCTCTTCGAAGGGGCAACCTCCAGTTGAGAAGCTCTCTGTTACAATAATCTCCAAGCTAGGGTTTTCATACCCTCGACCCTTATTTATACTAAATATGTCTATTAAGAGAAGCATATAGAGGAAGATCCTTCTAGAAGCAGAAGCTTCTATTACGTCTTATTACATCCGCCTTATTCTATTTTATTGAAAGGCCTTATTAATATTGACCTTTATTACATCTGAATACATTGATCTACCTATGTGCGGGTTAGGACCTTAACATGTCCGCCCCCTTAAAAACAGCCTTGTCCTCAAGGCTTGAGATGTGGAAACTGTTGCAGAATGGTAGTTGGTTCCCAAGTGGCATCTGTTGGAGGCATATCTTTCCACTGTACTAGAACTTCCTTGATGGTTCTCTAACGCAAGCAACGCTCACGCTGGTCCAAAACTGCTTATGGTTGTAGCCAAATGGATCCTTCTTCAGCTAACTCTGGAAGGTTGGTTTGAATTCGGCACCTAGTTCCAATCACCTTCTTCAAGCATGAAACATGAAAAACAGGATGTAGCTTTGACTGACTGGGCAGAGCTAACTGATATGCGACTTGTCCCACACGCTTGAGAATTGTGTAAGGACCATAAAATTTGGGTGCTAGCTTCTGACAATCTGCGACCTTGAGGGAAGTTTTCTTATATGGTTGCAGTCACAGAAACACCTGATCCCCTTCTGCAAATTGACGTTCAGAGCGACCTTGATCTTCTTGTTGCTTCATGCGATTATGTGCCATGACCAAGTTCTCTTTAAGGGTACAAAGAATATTCTCTTGGACTGTAAGTGTTTGGTCAACCACCTGGACCTTCGAGGTACCCAGTAAGTATGAGAGAACTGAAGGTGGCTTCTGTCCATATACCACTTCAAAAGGAGTCATGCGAGTGGCTATATGGTATGAAGTGTTGTACCACCATTCGGCTAGGGGTAACCATTGAGCCCATTAGTGTTGTTTTTCAGAGGCAAAGCAACTCAGATATGTTTCCAAACACTTGTTGACAAATTTCGTTTGACCATCCGTCTGGGGATGATAAGCTGAGCTGAGATGCAATTGTGTGCCTTGTAGCTTAAATAGTTCTTGCCAAAAATTTCTTGTGAAAGTGGGGTCACAATCAAAAACAATAGAGTATGGCATGCCATGAAGCTTGAAGACCTGGTCCATGAAAATTTGAGCCACTGTGGATGCAGTAAATGGGTGGTGAAGAGCGCAAAAATGAGCATACTTGGAAAGGTGATCCACAAACACCATTATGACTGATTTATTCCCCGATTTGGGTAAGCCGATAATAAATTCCATAGAGATATCCTTCCAAATAGCAGGGGGAATCGAAAGCGGTTGGAGTGTGCCCGGAGATTTGACTGTTTCTCCATTGTTGCATTGACACACCTCACATTTAGCGACAAAAGTACGGATGTCCTGTTTCATACCATCCCAGAAAAAAGAACGTTTGACCCTGTCATATGTTTTGGTGAACCCTGAGTGCCCTGCTGTGGGTGTAGCATGAAGCTCAAAAAGGACCGTGGATTTAAGATTGGATCATTTACTTAAATACAAGTGGTCATTGTATCGTAGCTCATCCTGGAGCCAGGAGTACCCTGGGGGAGCCGGAGCCTTGGTCTGCAATTGTTGGATCAGATGCAAACTTTTGGGACCTTGAAGCCATTACTAGCGCACAGATTGGAGCCAATCGGGTACAATGAAGGAAAGAGAAAAAAAAGGATCCTTCGTCTTCATATTTCTGGGACAGTGCATCCACCATGACATTGTCTTTGCCCTTCTTGTAAATGATCTCATAATCATATCCAAAGATCTTAGTCACCCATTTTTGTTGCTCCTAGGAGGAAATGCGTTGTTCCAGAAAGTACTTGAGTCTTTGATGGTCGGTCTTAATTTGGAAGCGTTGCCCCAAGAGATAAGGATTCCATAGCTCAACGACATGCAGAATAGCCAACATTTCCTTTTCATAAATGGGTTTTCCCAGATCCCTTTCAGATAGTTTCTTGCTGGTGAAGGCTAAAGGTCGACCCTCTTGCATAAGGATAGCACCGATTCCTTTCCCTGGGGCATCACATTCCAACACAAAGGTCTTTGTGAAATCAGGAAGGGCTAGAACTAGAGTGGTGCACATGGTCGTCTTCAAGGTTTGAAAAGCTTGAGCAGTGGCTGGAGTCCAAGTGAAAGAGTTATTTTTGAGGAGAGAAGTGAGAGGTGTTGCAATCTTTCTGTAGTTCTTAACAAACTTGCGATAATACCCTGTTAGGCCCAAAAATCCACGCAAGCTTTTGACAGTCTTTGGGTGCAGCCAGTCTTTCATAGCTTCAATCTTTTTCGAGTCCACCCTAACGCCATCTTTTCCTACCAGATGACCCAAGTATTCTACTTCTGAGGCACCAAAAGCACATTTAGATTATTTCAGGAAAAGTTGGTGCTGAGAGAGTAGGCAGAGAACTTGATCCACATGAGTAAGATGGTCTATCCAGGTTTTTCTATAGATGAGGATATCATCAAAGAAAACTAAGAAAAAATGACGAAGAAAAGGGTAGAAGACATGGTTCATGAGGATCTGGAAGGTGGAGGGGGTGTTACACAAGCCAAAGGGCATGACCAAAAACTCATAGTGGCCCTCATGAGTGCGAAAGGATATCTTGGGGATGTCTGCCTCTTTCATATGTATCTGGTGATAGCCCGAGTGAAGATCAAGTTTAGTAAAGAATTGGGCACCACTCAATTCATCCATGAGGTCATCAATGACAGGAATGGGAAATTTGTCTTTAATGGTCAGTTTGTTCAGAGCATGGAAGTCAGGACACATTCTCCAAGAACCTTGTTTCTTCAGTACCATGATGACCAGAGATGAGTAAGCGCTCGTACTAGGACAGATGATTCCTGTAGGAAGGAGGAAGTCCTTGGGGAGTGGAAAATACCATTTGATGTTTAGAAAGGAGGGCTTGGAGGTCTTGGGGCACTGGGGGTGTCTCTGTGGCTTGTATGGCATGGAGTTGGGCAATGACACTAGAATGACCTTTT
Organism: Picea engelmannii; assembly: GCA_009831015.1. Classification (NCBI taxonomy): domain Eukaryota; kingdom Viridiplantae; phylum Streptophyta; class Pinopsida; order Pinales; family Pinaceae; genus Picea; species Picea engelmannii. The sequence goes on from ML794516.1 coordinate 191,552, forward strand.
TTTAGCAGCTTTTCCATGCGATGGGAACTGATGACCTCAAGTGAACCAGCAGTGATGCCTTGGAATTTATATTGGTGGCCTTCTTGGCCAAATTGCATGGTTAAGTTCTTAAAATCCATGATAATGCGATCCAAAGTCCTTAGCCAGTCTGCACCCAACACAATGTCGCAACCGCCCATGTCAATAGCAAACATATGGGATTTTAGGTGGTAGTCATTGATTTGGAGACACACATTTTCACAGTGCCCACCACATTTCATAGAACCACCATTGGCAATCATGATTTGGAAATTGTTGATAGCATGGATGTAGCAATGGGTTTCTTGGGCAATGCGGCAATGAATAAAATTGTGGGTGTTGCCACTATCAACCAGAATGATGACCTTTCGGTGCTTGATGCAACTGATTAACTTGAGGGTTTGGGGGGTAGAGAAGCCAGTGAGACCATTGAGGGAAATGATCGGTTCCACTTCGAGAGGGTCGGAGGGAGGATGTCAGTTATTTTCGGTGACTCGGGCACAAGGGGAGTTTCAACATCCTCTTCCGGAATATCCTCAGAGATGGCCATAAAAAGATTTTGTTCCTTACATTTGTGGCCCGGGAAATATTTTTCATCACAATTATAATAGAGGCCTTTGATTTGGTGTTCAGCCATTTCAACCCTGGTCATTTTTTGGAGCTTTAATGGGGTGGAGGGAGTAGTGGGGTTTACAGGTTTAGGGCGAGGGATAAAGGAAGGCTTACGGTTTTGAGAGGAAACAATTACTTGTGCTTCTTTAGCTTTTTTAGTAGCCTCCACCCAACTCGTAGGTTGAGCCATGAGGACATGGGCCTGAATCTCCTCCTTGAGGCCACTGATAAAACACTCTCGAAAGAAAGCATCAGTCATGCCCTCTATTCGAAAAGCCAGGCGCTCAAATGCAACTATGAAGTCTTCTATTGTTCCTGAATGTTTCAATTTTTTCAAATGGCCCAAATTGTTGGTGTCAGTGTCAAAGCGGTCATAACGCTCAGTCATAAATTGGGTCCAAGCAATATACCCTTGACGGGAAGTTTTTCTCCATTGCCACCATTGCCAACGTTCTTGATCTAGATGGAGAACACCATATCGGAGTTTGGCCAAGTCATCTGTAATGTTGTAGAGAGAAAAATAATGTTCCATATGGGTGACCCAACCAGTGGGGTTTGAACCATCAAATTTTGTGACATCCACCCGTGGAAGGCATAGGTCGCATTGAAAGTGATGGAGCTGAAAGGTATGGGAATGGGAGGAATTTTCACCTTCAGTCTTGGGAGGTGCATCATGGAAAGGGTCATCGGAAGGGATCTTCAGTTTGGTGCAGAGGGATGCAAAGATAGATTCAAGCTGGGTGGTCAGTTCTTGTTTGACTTCCTCCATTGAGGACTGCATGGAGGTATTTATGGTTGTATTGATGGATGTATCCATGGAGGCAACAGTAGCACTGAGTTGTTTCACTTCTTTTTGGGTCTCAAGGAAACTAGATTGCAAGGTCTTGAAGTGAGACTCCAGGTCTTGGCTACGGGTATGGGCCATGAGGATGGGTGAACTGAAAAGGGGTGGGCAGGGTCAAAAATTTTTGCAGAAAAATGTTATGGTTGAATGTGATAAGGGAGAAGAGATGAATCTAATGGAATAGGTCTCAAATAATGGTGAAAAAATTTCCAGACTTTTTTTTTTTTTTTTTTTTTATATAGTTGTTGGGTTATACTTCGGTCTAAAGAATGTTGCAGTGCTGAAATCCCCAAATTCTTAACCAAAAAGAAATGTGTATTTACCTGGTAACCCGAACACAGTTGCGCGGCAATAGATCTAGTTGGTTTAATTGGTTTATGTTGTTGTTCCCCAAGGGTTAGGTATTCAAGGGTACTACAGAAAAGGGTTTGCCCTGTGCTATAGCTCTATGATATACGTGCAGGGTCCAATAGTAGTACTCGGCCCAATATCTTAGGGCACTAACTAAGGAGGATAGACCGTACCCTTAGCCATACTACCCGACTACCCAGGTACTAGAGAGTATCTTCTCGAGTTTTGTTCTCGATGACACTATAGTAATCGGGCGGCTGATAGGTTTATCTAAAGAGGGCTTCAGGAAATCTAGGTTAATCTATACACAGGTGTTGTCTGATGCACTACCACTTGAAGGGGTACCAATAGGGGTTACAAGGGTGGCCAACAGATGTGTTCTTAAGAACCACTTGTATTTCCTGCATGTATGAATCCCTCAACCACGGGTTTATGCACGTAACAACAAATCTCTGTGGCTTAAAGACGTCGGAATATGTCTCTACCCTGAAGAAAAAAATCCCACAATTTCTGCCAAGGAAAGTGCTCTGATACCACTTGCAAGATACTAGATATAATAAATACGTAGAACATAAATAAAATGCTAGAAATGGCAGAATAATAGTAATATAACCAGCATAATCTCCACAATAACACATAAATAATATGAGAACAACAACTAAAATAGCACTTTTATTTAGAAATCAATGTTCACATGCCTCTTCGAGGGGGAAACCTCTAGTTGAGCAACGCTCTGTTACAATAATCTCCAAGCTGGGGTTTTCATATCCTCGACCCTTATTTATACTAAATATGTCTATTAAGAGAAGCATCTAGAGGAAGATCCTTCTAGAAGAAGAAGCTTCTATTAGGTCTTCTTACATCCACCTTATTCTATTTTATTGAAAGGCCTTATTAATATTGACCTTTATTACATCTGAATACATTGATCTACCTATGTGCGGGTTAGGACCTTAACACCCTCTCCGATCAATGACTCAGATATTCCCTTGGAGTTCCTCCTGTCAGAGTGCCTTGTAAAGCCTGCAATAGATCGACGAATGTCATTTCATAATGACCCTCTCTGATCAATGGCTCATGTCTTCCCTCAAAGTTCCTCCTATCTAAGTGTCTTGTAGAGCCTACAATAGATCAATGATTGTCATTTCATAACAACCCTCTCCAATCAATGGCTTAGATCCTCCCTAGGATTTTCACCTACATATTCCAAATTCTCTTGGCACATGACACCATCTCCGCACGACATGTGGCACCATCACCACCTAACGTGTGGCACTCATATTTCCCACTGAAGCTCACCTACGGGTTCCAAATCACTATGTCATGTGGCACCTTCTATGCTCGACACATGGCATCATCCACGCCATCCTTTTGAACCCTTAGCTAAATATCAATGATCTAGATCGTCGGTTGAGTCCCTATAATCTTGGAAGATCAACGGTCCAAAATGTATCTTGAAAATCCTTCGTTGGAGTGTCTCCTTGCAACCCACTTCAAATAGCACCTCATGACGAATGGTCCATATATCCTCTCGAAGCTCCTCCATCAGAGTGTATCCTTGTAACTCACTCTAAATAATACCCTATGATGAATGGTCAGTAACTATTCACTGGAGATCTAACAGCAAGGATTAAGACACATATCCTTAGGTACAAAACTAACGAGGCTCATACTCGACCTATCCTATGAGTTGAAAATTAACATGTGTCCACCTATGTACACATTGGTTTCCACCTATCCTTACATGTGGCCCTTCCACCTGGTGTGACACATGGCACACACATTCCCAAGAAACTCTACCTAAAAACAACCAAAACTCCATGATGTGTGGCCTAATATTTACGTGACACATGGTGCCACCCACTTCATGACACGTGGGATGACTTGGAACTGCACATCATCACAGGACACTTGTTTCAACCTCCCAATTGTTGACACTTGTCCCCAGTGCATTGGTTGGTGTGATGTCATCACCCCTTACCGCCATTCACCAAGGAAATATGTTGCATCCTTGTGATGAATCGATGACTATTATCCACTCTAACCAACAATGATCATTCAACCTTTAATGTCATGGTTTTCATCGGGGTTTCACTCCCATGTAGCCTCAAATACCCCAACACAAAGTTCCAAAGAATATCTCATATTAGGACTAGTCTCGGTCCAATGGTCCTCGAGTCGAGTCTCCTACAATTCTAACTGTGTCGGTGATCCCAACTAGCAGGGAGGTTATTTCCCATCCTAACCAAATCTTACGTTGATCGCATGGGACCTACTATAGATCGATGGGTGTCTCCTCGCCATGCTCTTACGCCAATCAATGGATGTCATTGTTTCATTGATGCCTTTGTCATCACTAGCATTCTTCGCAAGCACTCAATCATTCCAACCTTTCATATTTTGTCGATAATACCGCTAAAAATTATGGTCTAGATCTCATCATCGCCACATCCCCAATGAGATCGACAGTTCTCAATGGTCCTCAAGCCCATATCGTCATCAAATTTTCTCTCCAGACCCTCATCAACACTCTGCCAACGTATGGATGAGATCTCTCGAGCAGGGAAATCCAACAGTCTAGATGGTGATTCAAGGACCTATTGGCCTCTTTACCTTCATGATTCATTCATGTCATATTAACCACCCAAAAAGAGACACCTGTCATCCTAGGAAATTCTAGTTTCATTTCTCGCATTCCATGTCATCCACGACGTCATCATCCATTTGGATGTCAATAAGAGTTCTTAGAAATTGATGGTATATATTAACTCCAACCTATTTTAGATCGACGGATCTCATCCTTTCTATGACACATTTATCATCATCATCATTATTAGCTGACACACAACCTTTCCAACCCTTCAAACTTCGACAAAGGGTCAGGATCTATTGGATACATCGATCTAACGGTGGTGATTTCTTCATATTCAAAAAATGTCTTTTTCTTATTTCTTCTTGAGACTTAACAAAATTCCAAGATCTCTTTCCTTGGTCCAAGGCACTCCATCACTTACCTAAAGTCACTATGTTTCATCATATCCTGAAAGACTCATTTTCTTCAGGTGTTCTAACACCTCGATGCACGGGTATACACACAGATATACATATATATATTTATATATATAAATGGGCATAGCAGTACATACAATAATCAGGGATGTTGTTTCATCTTTCAACTTAAGATATAATAATCAGGAATGTTGTTTCATCTTTCAACTTGAGTTATTTACATATTCGAACGAATATATGTTTTCATAACCTTCCCACATTTACCAATCATACAAGATTTTCACATACATATACTTGTATTTATTGTGATAAAGACCAATATTGTCTGAAATCAAGGAGACCAGACTATCCATGCAGATATATTTCATACAAATATGAAGCCATCTCCAAAATACACAATAATCTCACAAGTCAAGTATTCATTTCCATAATCACCATACTGACCATTCAACCATATATATTTTCCAAACAATACACATCTAAGATGCCTAAGCTACTTATCTAAAACTTAGAAGATGTTGACAACTACTGAAGGGCGTGTCACTCTCCACCCAAACATAGGAAAAATTGCACTAGTCATGGCTACAACAAGCCACCCCTGAGTCAAGGTACAATGTCGCGAGAGGGTATCTAGTTTTGCAACAAGTATTTCAAGGACCATATATTCCTTATGTTTCTCTTCTCTTGAACCATAAATTTCTTCCTTCCCTTCTCTAGTGCTCAGTATTTTCTCCAACCGTGTGTCTTTGTTTATCTCTCCTCCCCTCTCAATGTCCTTCTTCTCATGTGTTCTTCCCCAATACCTCATGGTTTGTCTTAGAAGCTTCCCAATGGGTAATTTTCCCATCCTTCATTGACTCTCAAAGGAGACTACCCAACTACCATCCTGGCTCGTAATCAATTCTTTGGGGTTGAGGATAGTTTAGGGTCTGCATTTCTTTAAATTTACAAGGTACTACCTGGCAGGTCACTTGAACTAGTAATAGCTTCCCTCTTGCACCATTCCTCTCATGACATCGTGACTTATGAAGGAAATTCCTTCAGAAGTAGTTCAACATTTCCTTGTTGCATTAATAACCAAATATTTACATTACATAATTAATCAAAGGTCCATTGTCTTTCAATGATCACAAAAGAGGCATGTCTATAGGTTTGGTCATGATAATAATTATATTTACAGATTGGGGGAAACAGGGGTGTTACAATCCCCTCCTCCTTAAAGGAACTTCTTGGTTTAATTCAAAGATACACATGATCCCCTACTTTGAACTCTTTATGAATCATTTTGTTCTTTGTATAGCTCTTATGCCTATCCTAGGCCACTTTTAGATTTTTCTTTATTTTAGCTACTTGTTGTTCCAACTCCGTTAGCATGTCTGACCCAAGTGTAATTGTTTCCACTGGGTTGTCCCGACTAATTGGAATATTGCATTGTCTACCATAGAGAGCCTCAAAAGGACTCATTTTCAAGGATTCCTTGTAGCCATTGTTGTAGGAAAATTCTACCAGTGGAAGGTATTCTTCCCATTTCTTGGGCTGATGCATCACATGCAGCCTTAACATGTATTCTAATACTCGGTTTACCCTCTCTTTCTGCCAATCAGTTTGAGAGTGATAGGTTGTACTAAATAACAATTTAGTTCCAAAACTAGTAAACAGAGATTTCCAAAATTCTGAGATAAATTTTGTATCTTTGTCTAATATGATTTAATAGGCATCCCATATAGCCCAAATATTTATTTAATGAAAATATTGGCAACACATATTTCCTTGCAAGTGGACTTTACTGAGATAAAGTGAGCATCCTTGTTCAAATTGTCCACAATTACCATAATGGCATCATTTTGTTTGGATTATTTAGGTAATATTGTGATAAAATCCATGGAGATAGTTTCCCATTTCCACTATGGTATAGGTAGGGGTTGCAACAGATATGTTGGGCGCTTTTGTTCCACCTTAACCTGTTGGCATTCCAAAAATTTAGCTAAATACTCCGCTATGTACTTTTTCATTCATGGCCAGTAAAACAACTTCTTGGTGGTTGTTATCATTTTTAGGTAACCAAGATGACTAGTATAAGGTCTTTTATGTATTTCAACCATGATGAACCTCTTCAAGTCATAAAAAATTGGGATATATAACCAAGCTTTGTAGGTTAACAGGACATCATCCAACAGTTGATACCTCTTATACTTCAGTCATCTGGGTTCTTGTTTTAGATATGTCTTTATACTTTTGAAAAACTCATTTGTTTCTTGTGCACTTCTGAATCTTTCCTTGATTCTTGATTCTTGATTCACAGGTGCTAACAGCTTCCAAGTGAATCACTTTCATGCTTCTAATCAGGGCATCAACCACTCTATTTTATTTTCCCTTGATGTGTTTTATTTCAAAATCAAATTCACTAAGGAGATCCATCCATCTAGTTTGTCTAGCATTTAGTTTGGGCTAGTAAAACAAATACCTCAATCCACTATGGTCTATCATGAGCACAATTTTTTTACCTAGAAGGTAATGCCTCCACATTTTTAAGTTATGTAATATGGCATCTAATTCTAAGTCATGGTTCATATAATGCATTTCATTCTTATTCAATTTCCTAGATTCATAACAGATTGCATTCCCTTCTTGCATGAGAACTCCTTTGAGTCCCTCTTTTCAGGAATATGTGCAGACAAGGAAATCCTTTTTTGGGTCTACAATATTCAATACATGTGCATTGGTCAATAAATGTTTCAGTTGTTGAAACCTCTATTCACACTCAGTTTTCCAAACAAATTTGACTCCCTTTTTATGAAGGGGGTGATTGGATAACCAATATTGGAAAACCCCTTTATGAACCTTCTATAGTACTCTTCTATTCCCATAAAAGATATGATATCATTTACATATTTTGGTGTATGCCAATCCATAATGGCTTTGATATTGTCAGGATCAACTACCACTCCTTCTTCAGTGATGATATGGCCTAAGTAATGGACTTGTCTTTGGAAAAAGTCACACTTACTAAACTTTACATAGAGCATGTGCTCTCTCAGCACTTGAAGCACTAACTTGAGGTTCTCTCCATGTTCTTCCCTTCTCTTATAATATATTAGGATATCATCAATGAAAACTAACACAAATTTGTCCAAAAACTTGTTGAACACACTATTCATCAAGCACATGAAGGTGGTTGGTGCATTGGTAAGCCCAAATGGTAACACCACAAATTCATAGTGCTTATACCTTGTTTTACAGGATGTTTTGTGGAAATGTCTTCATCATTAATCTAAAACTGATGGTATCCATACCTCAAGTCAATCTTGGAGAAAATTGTAGCACCCCTTAACTAGTCAAATAAGTCATCAATTCTTGACAAAAGATACTTATTATTAATTGTCATTTTTTTGAGTTTTCTATAGTATATGCACAAACTAAGTATGTCATCCTTCTTCTTCACAAACAAGGTTGGAACTCCCTAAGGAGACACACTAGGCCGAATATAACCCTTTTTCAACATCTCCTTCAGTTATAATTTGAACTCAACTAGATTTGGGGTACTCATACTATAAGGTGTTCTAGACATTGGCACCACTATGGGTACAAGTTCTATTGAGAAATCAATGTCTATTGAGAAATCAAGTTCTATTGAGAAATCAATGTCTCTTCTTGGAGGTAGACCTGGTACCTCTTCAGGAAACACATATTTATATTCTTTCAATATAGGATGGTCATCTAGGATTGGTTTATGGTCCTCAATAGAGTTTAGTACTTGTATTGCATACAAAGGACATCCTTTCCTACAATACTTCTTCATTTGAAGGGATGATATTTGTCTCACTGAGACGGGATTTTGAATTCCTTGTAGGGTCCTTTTCTTTTGCTCCTCATCTTCACACTCTAATGTTTTATTATAACAACCCAAGTTGGCTTTATGGGAAGCCAACTAGTCCATGCCAATCAGAATTTTATGAGATCCTAAGGGGAGTATATTTAGGGATAATTGAGTAGACATCCCATTCATAACGAATTGGCATGTTGGTATGACCTATGTTACCTTCCTCTTTGTTCTAGTGGCCAACTGTACCATCCATGGTTTAACATGTTTCACTTGTTGTAAATTACATTTCTCAATAGTTTGAGGGGAAACATAACTCAAATAAGAACCAAGGTCAATTAAAATAGAAACAAGACGGTTGGCCATACCTTCCATTTCCACCACTGAGGCTTGGTGGTATGCTTGTCTACTATCCAAGGCTACATGAATTTGTGGTATGCTTCTGGCCGGATCATCGATCGTGGTAGCCTCCTGGACATTGTAGACTCTCCTACTATATTTCTACCTATAAGGGAAATCTTTCAGCAGATGTTCTTCTCCACATCCCCAACATTTCAATGGCTCTCTCTTTGTACTATCAGTCTTTCCCAGGGCTCATCCAAAGGTTTTATTTCCACTCTGAGATGGAAAGTTCTGGTGATTCACACTTTTAGTGGGAAAGTGTTGGATCATGTTGTCCTTGATGCCAATGGTTTGATTGATTGATTTCAAGTGATTGATTGATTTCAAAGGATTGATTGATTGATGATTTATGTAATACAATATGTATTGTCCTTGATGAGAATGCATAGATGAAGATGGATCAATGAGTTTTCATTGATAGATGATGAAGAAGGATCGATGTGGTTCCATTGGTATATGATGCATTGTTGGAAAAATGTATAGATGAATCATTATTGTCTTATCATGATTGATAAGGTGCACAAATGGATGAACTCCAAAGTGGTCCCCTTATGGTGAAATCCCTCATGGGAAGACGCTTTGTCGATTGAGTTATCCTAGAAGAATGGTTGGAGGACCCATTCTCTCATTATTGTCTTATCATGATTGATAAGGTGTACAAATGGATGAACTCCAAAGTGGTCCCCTTAAGGTGAAATCCCTCACGGGAAGATGCTTTACGGATTGAGTTATCCTAGAAGAAAGGTTGGAGGACCCATGCTTGTATGAGGAATAACGAGATGAAGATCAAGGAAATTGTTGGTGAAATTATCCTAGATGGATAGTGCTTGTCATGCCATTT
>ML794516.1:212224-238086 GCA_009831015.1 Picea engelmannii
TCTTAGTCAGATTTCAGCCTCCTATAAAGCTTCAAAAACCACATTGTTTTACTTTATGAGCATAAAAAATAATAGAATAAGTTTTGAAATAAAATGGCAGTAGAAATAACTCTTAATAGAAAACAGAAATCACACATTTGGCACCCTTAAATTCTGGGCAATACCACATGAGGAATACTCAGAATAAAAGACAGATTTAAGGAGAAAAGTTATTTCTCCATCTCTAGGGAAAAATATTAGAGATACACAATAGCAATAGCATCAACATGAAATACACAGACTTATATCACTCTCCAGCAAGTTATCCCTCTAGAAATAGTGCAAAACTATGTCTTGGGAAAAGATCCTTGACTATATAACCTGTATGACCTAGTACTATTGGAAAATAGCCGCAAACAACCACAAAATTGTCTAGAAACTCATGCCAAGAGCTGTTGTACAATACATAACAAAATAGACTCAACAAAATGCATAAAAAAATCATGCCAAATTGTTGTTAGATAACAACCTTTATTTTTGTGCCACCCTTTTGTTGTACGACCAACAAACACTCTTGTATTAGCAGTTGTACAAACCGTAATTAATGTTGTACTTTTTCCTTGGATTTTGTGCCTATCCCTCACCTAGGAATGCATTCCAAACCCCTTGTTGTTTCTCTTCCCTCCAAGAAAATAACTTCTCTTGGGAGTCATGCCTCTTCACCTTCCCTCCAAATCTCCTAAAAAAGTGTGCCCCTCTCTCCCTCATGAGTTGCCTTTAATCAATTTCAAAACGTAACTGCCCTAACCCTTGGACTTCCAATGATATTGATGATCAGGATTAGATCTTTCCCTTATGAGATGAGATCAAGGGTCACAACTTAATCATTCGTTGAGGTCACTTAAGTCACTAAAGTGACCAGTAACATCATAAAGTCACTTTTACACTTTAAAAATAAAATACCTGAGTTTATAAAAGGACTTTATAAAGTTACTTTATAAAAACACATTATAAAGTCACTAGGGAGAAAATGTGCCCGATCACTTCTGCATGCTAGGAGCCACCAATGCAAAAGTACCTTCAAGCTACCAAATCTAACAATAACAGCACCATTCAGTTTAGTTTTAAAACATGTAAAAACAGCAAAGAGTCATAATCCTTATTCAATAGTAAGGTTTTAATAGACTCTTATGAATAGGGTAGGGTAGGGTACCCTTCCCCTTAAAATTTCTCTAAGAAATTTTTTCTGAATCTTTCATGAGACCAAGTAGGAAAAGTGTTTTTTCCTACTCTGATACCACTTTGTAACACACCTGACCCCCTAAGTACCTTTTAAGGATTGGGATATTAAAATTTCACTTTTCCTTAACCATATCAATACCACTCCTTGAGGCCATTATCGTCTTCTGCTCATCAAGACCTTTCTAATGGCTATCACCATACTCAAAACAAGATATGGATCATAAGTTATGGCTTCGCAAAGTTTCTTAGACTTTATTGAATCATATGTCACCTTATTTCCACATGGCATCCATGTGGCTACTTCCACATGTGTCATCTGACTTGGCGTTGTCATGTTGTCTTCCATGTGGCTCATTGAGCCCTTTCAAAGTCCCCTCCTTCGGACTCTTGCATTAATAGTATACTCCAATGACCTAGTTCCGATGACATCCATTTATATATCCAACGGTTGTCTCTTCATCACAACCCTCTTCGATTAGCGACTCAAATCTTCCCTTAGAGTTCCTCCTATTGAAGTTCCTTGTAGAGCCTGTGACAAATCAATGATTGTCATTTCATAATAGCCCTCTCTGATCAATGGCTCATATCTTTCCTCGAATTTCCTCCTGACGGAGGGCCTTGTAGAGCCTATGATATATCAACAACTATCATTTCATAATGGCCCTCTCCAATCAACGAATCATATATTCCCTCGTATTTTCACCTACATATGTCAAATTCTCTTAGCACATGACTCCATCTCTACATGACATGTAGCACCATCACCACCTGACATGTGGCACTCATATTTCCCATTGAATCTCATGTACATGTGCCAAATCACTATGTCATGTGGCTCCTTCTATGCTCAAAACATAGCACCATCCACATCATCCTCTTGAGCCCTTGCTAAATATCAATGATCCAGATCATCTAGTGAGTCCCTATGATCTTGGAATATTGACGGTCCATATTACATCTAAGAACTCCTTCATGAAAGTGTCTCTTTGAAACCCACTCTAAATAGCACCTCACCATGAACGGTCCAGATGTCCTCTTGGAGCTCATCGGTTGGAGTGTATCCCCATAACTCACTCTGAATAACACCCTTCGATGAATGGTCATGATATCTTTAACAGAGATCTAACAGTAAGGATTAAGACACTTATCCTTATTTACAAAACCAATGAGTCTCATACTTGACCTATCCTATGGGTTGCAAATTAACATGTATCCACCTTTGTACACATTGGTTTCCACCTTCCATGACACATGGCCCTTCCACCTAGTGTGACAATTGGCATGCAGGTTCCCAAGGAACTCTGCCTCAAAATGGCCAAAACTCTGTGACACATGGCCCCATATTTATGTGACATGTGATGCCACCCACTTCATGACATGTGGGTTGACTTGGAACTACAAATCATCACGGGAAACTTGTTTTGGCCTCCCAGTTGTTGACACTTGTCCCCAACACATCGGTTGGGGTGACATCATCCCCCCTCTTACCGCCATCCTCTAAGGAAATTTGTTGGTTTCTTGCGATGAATCGATGTCTAAGATTTACTACAACCAATGGTGATCACTCAACCTTTAAATTCCTGGTCATATTCGGGGTTTTACTCCCACAGATGCTCAAACACCCCAACACAAAATTTTCGATGAGAATATCGTATTGGTATTACTCTTGATCCAACGATCCTTAAGCTGAGTGTCCTATGGCTCTGACTATGTCGACAATCCCAACTAGGAGGGAGGTTATTTCCCATACTAACCAACTCTTACATTTATTGTGTGGGATCTACTATAGATCAATGGTTGTTGCCTCACCATGCTCTTACGCCAATCAAAAGTTGTTGTTGTTTCATCGACACCTATGTTGTCGTCGACATTCTTGGAAAGCACTCAACCATGCCAAACTTTCATTTTTCACCGACGATACCCCTAAAATCGATGGTCCATATCTCGTCATCACCACATCCCTGATGAGATCGACGGTTCTCAATAATCCTCAGGCCCATATCGTCATCAACCTTTCTCTCCATACCCTCGTCGGCACTCTACCAACGTATGGTTGAGATCTCTCAAGCATGGAAATCCAACAGTATAAATGGTGATTCAAAGACCTATAAGCCTCTTGACCTTCAGGAGTCATTCATGTCATATCAACCACTCAATTTTTGACACCTGTCATCCTAGGATATTCTATTTTCCTTGTTGGAATGCCAAATCATCCACAATGTCATCGTCCATTTGGACGCCGATAAGAGTTCTTATAAATCTAAGGTGGAGATTAACTCTGACCTATCGTAGATCAATTCTCATCTTTTTTCCGACGCCTTTATCATCGTTGGTATTCTTAGTCGACACACAACCTTTCCAACCCTTCAAACTCCAATGAAGGGTCGGGATCTATTCATTGCATCGATCCAACAATGGTAATTCCTTCATATTCAAAACATGGGTTTTCCAGATTTCTTCCCAAGACTTAACGAATTTCCAAGAGATCTCACCTCGGTCCAAGGCACTCCATCACTTACCCAAGGTCCCTCTATTTCTTCATATCCCGAAAAACTCATTTTCTTCTGGGGTTTCAACATCGTGTTGCAAAGGTATACACATAGATATACATATATATATTTATATATATAAATGGACATAGTAGTACATACAATAAGCAGGGATGTTGTTTCGTCTTTCAACTTAACATATAACAGAGTTTTGATTTATTTACATACTCAAATGAATATATTTTTTCATACCCTTCCCACATTTACCAATCATGCAATCTTTTCACAGACATATACTTGTAGTTATTGTGCTAAAGAACGAGACTATCTGAAATAAAGGAGACTAGGCTATCCATGCATTTATATTTCATACAAATATGAGGCGATCTCCAAAAATACACAATAAGCTCACAAGTCAAGTATTCATTTCCATGATCACCATATTGGTCATTCAACAATATATTTTTTCCAAACAATACATAGAGATGACTAACTTACTTATCTAAAACTTAGAATATGGTGGAAACTACTGAAGGGTGTGTTTCTATCCACCCAACCATAGGCAAATATGCACTAGTCACTGCTATAGCCAGCCACCCTTGTTCCAGGGTACGAAGCCATGAGAGGGTATTTGGTTTTGCAGCAAGTATTCCAGGGAGCATATATTCCTTATGTTTCTCTTCTCTTGAACCATAAATTTCTTCCTTCCCTTCTCTAGTGCTTAGTATTTTCCCCAACCATGTGTCTTTGTCTATCTCTCCTCCCCTCTTACTATCTTATGTCCCTTCTTCTTGTTTGTTCTTCCCCAATACCTCATGGGTCATGTTAGAAGCTTCCCAATGGGTACTCTACCTATCTTTCATTGATTCTTGAAGGATACTACCCAACTACCAACATGACTGGTAATCAACTCTCTGGGGTTGAGGATAGTTTAGGGTTTGCATTGCTTTAAATTTACAGGTTCCTTCCTGGCAGGGTCATTTCAACTAGTAATATCTTCCCTCTTGCACCATTCCTCTCATGACATCATAACCTATAAAGGAAATCCATTCAACAGTAGTTCAAAATCTGCATTAATAACCAAATATTTACATCACATAATTAATCTAAGGTCCATTGTCTTTCAATGATCACATAACAAGTCTATGTATAGTTTTGGTCATTATATAATTATATTTACATACTGGGGGAAACAAGGGTGTTAAATATATCAAGCAAACAATCAATCCCAGCAAATTCTACCACATAAGCAGAGTATGTGTAAGCTACAGAAGAAACAAAGGATTGTGTGGCTCAAGAAAATACTTGAATATTTGTAGGAGAAACAAGTAAATTCTACTCCTTTTCTAGTTGACAATACTTTTGTAATTAAAATGGATAAGAATCCTAGATTCCATGATCGAACAAAGTACATCAAAACAAAGTATGCCCTGATTCTATATCATGTAGAGGCCAATACTATTCACTTAAGACATTGTTCCACAAATGAGAAAATTGTAGACATCTTCACCAAAGCGCTTGGAAGAGAAAATTTTGAGAATTTTGGAATGATGCTTGGACTCACGCATGCCCCTTCAAGTTAAGGGGGGGAATGTTTGACATGTAATCCTTTGTGGTTCCTTTACTTGTAAATATAATGTAAATATGAAGAGTCGTAGTTGATAGGAACAGTCACCTGTTGGGGAAGACCAAGAGTCATTTACTTATGTATATATGCACCTATCATACTAATGCAAAACACATCAAAGTGTGGAGTTATCTTCTCCCATCCTAGCCTGAAAAATCCTTTGTGTAATGTTTTGTTAAATTATTCAAAAAATCCATTAGCCTAAGGATGATATGTAGTTGTCCTTCTATGGTCAATCATGAATTTCTTGAGCAATACTTCAATTGTGTTTTTGATCAAGTGGGTTCCTTGATCACTAATTATTGTTAAGGGACAGTCGAATCTGGTTACTATGTTTTCATAGATAAATTTTGCAGATGTCTCCTTTGTGAAATTCTCAATTGATTCTGCTTCTACCCATTTAGTTAAGTACTTGATTTTTGTGACTATATATTTATCTCTAGATCTGTTTTCTCTTTTTGGGAATGGGTCGATAAAGTCGAAAGCCCAAATTTCAAACAGTAGACTAGGGTTTACTGAATTTAAGGGAATCTCATTTTTCCATAATGGTCAACCTATCCTCTGACACTTGTCACATGTCTTAATCTGTTCTTGACAATATTTGTGTAAATTTGGACACCAAAAACTGGCTTGAAGGATTTTCTTGGCTATCGTGTTGTCTTGAAAGTGGCCTCCCACTAGACCTACTTGTGATTCATTTATGATGTCTTCTTGTTCATGATCTAATACGCATCTTCGTAAGATATTTTCAAGTCCTATCTTGTAAAGGTACCCATTCATAAGAGTGAATGATACATATTTGATTTCTAAGATATTTTTTTTTTTGGCTGGGAGGTCTTCAGGTGCCTTCCCCTCTTCTAGAAAGTTTTTTATTTCTTCTAGTTCGTTGGGGGTTGCTTCAACCCTAAATAAATTTGCATCTAGTAGATCATCATCTATTCCAATTTTATCTTCTCCCGTCTCAAGTCGGGACAACTGATATGGGTTGGCATTCTTCTTCCCTGGTTGGACTACTACTTTTAAGTTGAACTCTTGAAATAGTAGTAGACAACAGAAAATCTTTCCTTGATGGACCAGTTTGTTTACTAGATATTTCAACGCCTCATGGTCCATGAAGAATATAAAACAATTTTCTAATAGATAATGTCAGAATTTTTGCAGGGAAAAAATCACTGCTAAATATTCTTGTTCGGTGGTCGAGTAGTTCCTTTATGTTTTATTCAATTTCTAAATGGAATATGCATTCGGGTGGTCAACCTTGTCATCGTATGGTTGGGATAAGACCGATCCAACAATGACATTGGATCCTTCCACATGAACATGGAATTTCCTTGACCATTCTAGAAATCTTAAGATGGGTGCTTCTACCAATTTTATTTTTAGTAATTCAAAAGATTTATCACATTCCTGACTCCAGTGGAACTCAAATTCCTTCTTTAATAGCTCGTCGATTGGAAAAGCGATGTCATAGTAGTGTCAGATAAACTTTATGTAGTACCTAGTGTGTTCAAGGAATATTTTGATTTGTTTTTGGTTAACTGGTGGCTTCAAATCAAGATTAACCTTGATCTTAGCCATGTCGACTTTTATCCCATCCTTGTATACAATGTGTCCCGACAGTATTCCTATAGGTGTGGAAAAAATGCATTTTTTGATATTTAATGACAAGTGAATTATCCTGCATCTTTCTATTGTGGTGGGAAATCCCCCTACGAACTAGAAAATAGGGTTATATTATGCATGTATATATGACCAAAAGAAACCTACTTTCTACCTTCGTCCCCACACCTAATCCCCATTTCTTTTTAGCAAATACATGGTTATACCAACATACCTTGTCCCGGGTGTTCGATGTCGATCCTTCTTCACGCTTGATCGCTTATTAGTAGCTCTCCTCCCAAGGTTGACTTGCATACAAAACAAGCAACAAACTACACATGCATTTTACCTACAGACTAATGGGTTAGATATTCAAACATATATTTACTAAACTATGAATAACTCATATAGTGGGATAGGAAAAGCATTTCTTTATTATTAACTTTAATGAGTCAACTTACAATGTCGAGACCAGCCACTACTCTGTGAACCTAATCCTAGGCTCCTCTTCAAATGTCCTCCAACTTCTTTGCTTTGTATCTCTTCTTGCACAAGGATGGATAAAGGGTTGGGACAATGGGAATGTGCAATTGGGCAAAGTTTCTTTACTCTTATTTTCCTCCTCCAAATGGGACCCCTAACCCTTCTTTTATAGGCTAGAAGAAGCTAGGTATTTGGACAAACACTCGGCCATGCATGGCTGGAAGATTTAGTTAACTCACCCAAAGCTGTGTGTTTCATCGGCAACTTTCCTTTTTTCGTGCTTCTGAAGGTCCACGCGGGATGTAATGGGCCAGCTTGTGTGGACACTGTATATCCACATAGGTTGTAGTGGGTTAGCTAGCGTGGACTTTTAAAACTGGAGTTTTTAGAAGAGTTGTTCAGTAGTGTTTTGGCAAAGAAGGAATCTGAGATGG
Organism: Picea engelmannii; assembly: GCA_009831015.1. Classification (NCBI taxonomy): domain Eukaryota; kingdom Viridiplantae; phylum Streptophyta; class Pinopsida; order Pinales; family Pinaceae; genus Picea; species Picea engelmannii. The sequence goes on from ML794516.1 coordinate 220,078, forward strand.
CCTGATGCCAGGTAAGCATGTATGGTGAAAATTAGGGTTATAAAAGATGCCCCCTAATGTGTGAGGTCTCACCGAGGCGGGCATACCCATGCTCAAGATAAGCTAGAATCATGGCTACCAATCAAATACACTATAGATCCATGTCTTATAACTCTATAAAGAGTAGCTGCGAACAATACACAGTGGAGCTACATCTCGAAATCAAAAAGATATACATATAAAGTACGCATCTTCTAGAAGCTGATATAGCCTGATGGTTGGAGATGAGGTCTTCAGAGCTTGAGAAACAACTTCAAAAACTTCAAAACTCAAGGTAGGAGTGTAATATGAGTGTACGACTACACTACCCAGAGGTCTTCGACGACTTGTCAGTCATGGACTAGATAATCTTGATGATCAGACTGAAGGCTTCATTGATTTCGAACAAGGACTTGATTGAACATTTAGGATGGCCAGGTATGAGGGAAAGAGACAAACTACAGAGGGGTCGACTCAGGATTGGTGACAAACTTCCCTTGGACAATAGCACGACAAATGATGAGACTCAGGCAGCATGGCATTAACATAATTTTACGAGGCAGTAGGCAACACAAACTCTCCATATGTTTGGAAGAATAACCAAATGGAGGAGGACACAACTCTATGTAGTGAGAAAAGCTTCCTAAGGTCATATTAAATCTGAGGGTTTGATGAACAAACGGACAGATGTGCTTTATCCAAGGGCGACTCATTATGCTGCCAATAAAGAAAATACTTTTCCCTTCCTCTTTTTGGGGTATATCTGATTTTTTTGCCTTTTTCAATAATTTTGGAAAAAGAATAAAAGAATGTTACATTACAAAGGAGAATCGAGTGTCACAAACATACTAATTACAAGCGCATGAAACACAAGGATGTTCAAGGCAAAGAGACATATTCAAGAAAAGGACACTCGGGAAAAATCCTCCAGGGGCCAAAGGTGTCAAGACATAGAGGAAAAATGCTACAGGGCTTGCGTATAAGGCATGCTTCAGATGGTTCAATTTGAGAGCAACATGGAGCTGACATTAGGCCAAAGACGCGGATATGCAAATGCGATTAACAAAACACACAATGGTAACATCCTTCAATGTAAGTTTAATGAGCCCAGAGAAGGTAAGCTCGGCGGTTTTTCATATTTAGAGAGTCTGAAGAAACATAAAAGGAGACTCCATTGGGGTACCTTTTTCGAAGATAGTCTAGTCGATTCGAAAAAGGGGTAAACTAGCACCGACAAGACATTTATTCAAAACCATTTTAATGAGTGCGAGAAAGATAAGATCACTCAGCCATTTTTTCATTTTTAAGGAGTCTGGAAAAAGCTTAACTATGGACTCCATCAGGAATGTTCTTCTGGACCAGTTTAACAAGTGTGAAAGAATAAGGTCACTCAATGATATTTTCAATTTTAGGGAGTCTGAAAAGATCTTAACTATGGACTCCGAGGGGGTTCCTTTTTCATAAGTTTAGTCCCTCGGGCCCGAAAAAGGGGTAAAATTATACCTGAAGGTACTCTTCTAGAGAACTAAAGTTCCATAGAGTATACCTTTATTCGTATAGTTGACCGTCTGGATCGAAAAATGGGTAAACTACCACCAGATAGACGTGACTTCAAATTTCAGTTTAACGAGTGTGAAAGGCCACAAGATCGCTCAGCAATATTTTCATTTTTAGAGGATCTGAAAAGGGTTTAAAAGAAGACCCGTAGAGGTTACTTTTATTAGTTAATCCAAACGAGATCGAAAAGCATAAATGCAGTCTCACTAGATGTTGCTTTCGAATCTCAAAGCGAGCTTGAAAAACAACAAAGTTAGCTCATGATCGAATTTTCATGGGTTAATGCCTGACATCTCCTCGGGGGAGCAGTATGCTCCAACGAAAACATTGTCTATGACGCCAGGGGTTCTGGAGATATTGATAGGTATGGTTTCAGCAATGGTTTCCATATTACCCTCAGCATAGATATCGTGTGTAGCTAAGGGATTAATAGGACAAGACCTATCTCCATTCATAGTCAAGGTGAATTCTCTGGCCTCGACTCTTCTTAACTCTAGGAGGAAGTATGATCTGTGATGAAGATCATCCCAAGGTTTGTTCAGACTAGTCATTGCTTCAATTACTGCTTCGTCAGAGGGCAAGACTAAGTCTAACGAATCGGTGATAGCGAGAGAACCTTGAGCCCAAATAGGCTCTAGAAGTGGATCTAACTCTTGTGCAGGAGTTGGATCTAGGTTGGCTGAAGCTTGCTGGACTAAAGAGTACGCTACTTCAGCTGCAAACAAGGGCATGGACCTGCCTGAGTGCCCTGTCCCATCCATCGTGGCCGATGGGGAAGGAATTATCCATGGATCGTTGAAGTAAGTCGTGTGGAACGACAAAACTTGAAAAATCTCAACTTTATGGTGACTGGATATAAACTTGATATCGCCTTGAGGGGGTAGGTAATCGAAGGCACCCATCAAAGATGGGCACAAACCAACCCCTACATTGACCACACCTGGTTGAGGATTATCAATCATCGGGACCGCGGATGCCCCCAATGAAGGGTCAGGTCTGGAGAAAGACAATTGATCTATGGTCACAATCCAGCCCTCGTGTCGAAACAACAAGACCCAGAAAACTATAGAAACCACATCTTACATGGCATAAGTACAACTCCTCCCTAACAAGAGGTTATAGTCGAGGGGCGTGTCGACTACTTCTACCTTGACACACACGGTCTTCCCTCCTAACTGCACGGGGAAAGAGGGAATGATACCATGTGGTCAGAACGAATGACCGTCGAAAGAAGTGAGGAGAGTGGGTGATGGAGAAAAAATAGGTTGGCCAATGGCCTTCCAACATGCCAACGACATAACACATATTGAGGCGCCCTCATCAACCATCGTGCGGAAGATATTCTGAGTAAAATTTTTAATGGGATAAGCCACTACTATCTGAAACGCTACGTGGTAAGGCAGACGAGGTTTTAAGTCGGTTGTATCCAGCATGATTGTACCTGGATTACAATTCTCGGTAGATCCTAAAGCGGTTAACAAGGCTTTCCTTTGGGAAGGGTAGCTTTGGAGGACCTCCAAAGCAGACATCGCACAAGGGGTTTGTGATAAATCTTCCACCACAGAATATTTCTGTGCGTCCCTTGCATTTGGGTTGTGAGAATATTTTTTGAACGTGCCTTTGGGGATGCGTGTCATTGTTTTTCCCAACATCTTCTCAATATGTAGAGGAAGAGATGGGAGTTCGGCTTCTTTGCCCTTCTCAGAAGTTCTTGGTTTACTATAGTCATGCACTCTAGTCGATATAAAAGCATCACCCTTCACCATATATACATTCGCGGATGCAGGGCTGTTCAAAGATGGAGAGGGTCCTTGGCTACCCCCTTTCGTGCTTGCAGAGGCTTGGGTTAGATTTTTCCCATGTTGAAATGGATTGGTTAACAAAGTAGGTTTTTGTTGCGTCACAAACTTTTGGGATTCTGCAAGCCGAGGACATAGATGGGTCAAGTGGTCTTCCATGCACAAGTTGCATGGATACCTTGCCTTTCATTTCTCAGTGTTTTCCCTACCAGCATTATGTGTACATCCGACATTTTGGTAGGGGGTGGAGCCATAGAAGTAGTTTGGTTAGCTGCTGTGTGTTGTATAGACAACTGCTGCAACTGCTTCATCAATTGCTCAGCGGGCTTTGTTTGTGTTAAACCAACAATACCATCAGCATGTGGTCCAGCTCTCTATCTAGTGTTATCAAGTATTGAGCGTGGTGCATCTGGCAAGATCTCATATAATAAACCAGACTGAGAATAGATTAGCTCAAGTTGTTGATCTTGCATGATGGCATATTCTTCAGAAAATACTCCCAACGCCATGATGTCTTTGGACAACTATGGGACCAAATACTTAAGGAACCACTCAAGCAGGAATGTTGGTGGGACTGGTACCTTAATTAAACTTTTTTGGCGTCTCCATTCTCGGATGTGATCAGAGATATGGTCCACATTTGTTTTTGAGAAATTGGCCAGCAATTCGGTGCCAGCGTCGTATCTCACAGGTAACTGTAAATGGTTTAGGAAAGCCATCACCAGTTCATCGAAGGAAGAGTATCTTGAGAAGTCGAGCTCAATGTACCATTTCACGGCACTCCCAATGAGAGTACGTTGAAACAATCGCAATTGTACAAAGTCATCTTTCAACGAGTTAGATGAGCACCAAAGATAGAAGGTAGTCACAGGATCTCCTGGATCTTTGTTAGGCCAACGCGGATCGTGACAGATAGGTTCATTCAACAACCTTGTCAAGTCTGTCAAATGAAAAGTTGCCAAGAAAGGTAGTTTGGGTTGTTGGTGATAACCTGGGAAAAATGGACCTGAAGTTTGACTGGCACCAAGTTGCCAGGAAAAGTCTGGCTTCTGGCCGGGCTTCTGGTAAAAACCATGGCCATGGCCAACATATGGATTTTTCATGTGAGTAGACATCATTGACTAATTTCCAAAATAGGACATAGATGGTTGAGTATGCATTACATTCGAAAGACTTTGGGAAGGGTTTCCCCATGTCGGTCCCGTGGGGATAGGCATAGTACTTTGTCCGGTGTTCCATTGATTGTGAAAAGAATTACCCCAGATCGACATTCATGACGAGGGAACAGGTCCCTGCCAAGAATTCCAAGGCCCTAATGTGGAAGAAGTTCCTGGGTGTGCCCCTTGTGCAGGAATAGTACCTTGCATAGGAATAGATTGTCCGAGACTGGGGTTGCCCCCAGTCGGGAAAGCAGCTGATGAGAAGGCATTGTTTCCAAATGCACCGAACAAATAAAACAATGTTGAACCTACTGGCATATTATGCGAAGGTGGTCCTTGACTCCCTGCTCCAAATAAACTATGGTGTGCAGGTGGCCCAGCGGATTGTTGATGCGTGCCACCGAGTGAAGGGGACGAAGGAGGTATATGAACTCCCCCATAAGGGAAAGCATTAAAAGGAGTAGGAGTGCCCCCCATGTGTCCTTGTAGAGGAGTGTTAGAGCTCCCTACCCCTAGACCTAAAGTCTGTGAAGTGGAGTAGGAAAGTATAGGACTTGTACCTGAACTAGGCATCTCGTATGAGAACGGAGGGTCTGTCGTACTTGGTGTGAAAGGGGTTGTGGCCACCGCCAGAGATGGGATCAGACCACTATGCGATGTAGAGGTGGTCAAGACCATGGTGGCTTGGACAGGTGACAGTGGGTTAGGAGGTGGAAAATCTCCTGTGGAGACAACCATTGTGGGAATTGAAGAATTCCCAGAAGGTATCAAGCCCAAAACCTGTCAAGGGTATCGAGAGAAAGTGGTCCATAAGACAACTAAGGACCTCGAACAGATTCGAGACCCATGAAACTCCGTGGCAAATGCAATCGACGGAATCCCAAGAAAATCCCTCTATATGTGTTCTCCACTATGATTGGTCCAGCTTTGGAGGGGTTATCTCCGCTACCTTTCTGCATGCGACCTCATTTTTATCCCTATGTTAGAGGGGGTTCCTGGATAAATTTCATGATATTGGACTTGGACACTCACTAACTCAAACTCCAATGTTTGATTTTAATGGCCTTGAAGAGTTTCCTCTCCAACCTAATCCAAGGCCCTAATCCTGAACTAGTTGGTTAACCCTACAAACATAAAAGTCTGATGAATTTTTAGATTTAGGGTTAATTTTATGGCTTGTCTTAAGTCAAAGGGTATGAAAGTGAAACTAGTGATTTTTGAAAGACGAAAGTAAAAATGAACAGAAAGATGGAAACAAAAAACTTCACTTAACGCAAAATTTCAACAACTTTTCAAATTTAGACAATTTTCTAAGATTTTTGAACAGCAAACTCAAAACAGAATTTCACTCGACTACGAGCTACTTATGATCTAAGTAAACTGCAAAGAACTTATGAAATAAAATACTTTTCCCTGGTTACCAATGCAAAACAACACTTTTCAACCAAACAAGAAAATGAAAGATTTTTTTTTTATTTGAATGCTCACAAAGTAAAAAGGAAAAATATCAACAAGTCAAAAACCAAGAAAAAATTCTAGCCTAATCGCAGATCACAAAGAATCACTTCAAGAAATCACACACTAGCAACTTAAAAAAGGACTCTCACACTTGTCTAAAAGCCCTAAATAAAATCTTGATGAAAATTTTTAAATGAAAAAAAGAAAGCTATGGTTGAGATCAAACCTAAGCTATTGACTGCTAAGATAGAGATTCAAGATCCTAAGAGGTATAACTCTCGTCAAGGGAAAGGATGACTGCCTCTCCTTCAACAAAAACTATCCTTCACAAGGATAGTACTGACAGCTCAACAGCAAGTGTGTGCATGCAAGTTGTGTAGAGCCAGAGGGCGTGTACATGCATGATGGCCTTATACAGGCCATGTGTATCTCTAAAACTCTGAAACAAACAAAAATAGACAATCCAAACCAGGAAGAGACCACTGATATTGAGAACCAGGATCTCTTGAAGGCTTGGACACTTTCTTTAACAAAAAAAGAAAATAATGTAAGGAAAAAAATTTTAAAACAAATCAACCTGAGATGAACCCTAAGCTATAGACTGCAAAATAACCAAGACTAGAAAGAGTTCCAGAAAACCCCTGAAAATGATTGATTATGATAGGGAAGAGGATGACTACCTCAAAAAAAAATTGGAATCATACATTCTACTGTTACTTCTTCAGCTAGCGTTTACACGCGGGCTATAAGAAAGTAGAGCGTGCGTACATGCGTGAAGACCTTATGCAGGTCACGTGTACCTCTGTGGGTCTCGAAAAAAAAATTACAATCAAGCAAAGAAATAGAGATAGCTGGTATGGAAGACTAGAATCTCTGCCAGCTCAGACTTTGTAGAAACTTCAAAAAAAAGGAAAGAAAACTTGTCTTTTTAAAAATACCCAAAAAGTAAAATTCCCAGGAACCCTAGAGACTTCCCCAGTATGGTTGCCAATTCTGTTGTAGTGGGAAATCCCCCTATAGACTAGCAAATAGGGTTATATTATGCATGGAAATATGACCAAAAGAAACCTACTTTCTACCTTCGTCCCCACACCTAATCCCCATTTATTTTCAGCAAATACATGGTTAGACCAACATACCTTGTTCTAGGTGTTCGATGTCGTTCCTTCTTCATGCTTGATCGCTTGTTATCAGCTCTCCTCCCAAGGCTGACCGGCATACAAAACAAGCAACAAACTACACATGCATTTTACCTACAGACTAATGGGTTAGAGATTCAAACATATATTTACTAAACTATGAAGAACTCATATAGTGGGACGGGAAAATAATTTCTTTATTATTAACTTTAATGAATCAACTTACAACGTCAAGACCGGCCACTGCTCTGCGAACCTGATACTGGGATCCTCTTCAAATGTCCTCCAACTTCTTTACTTTGTATCTCTTCTTGCACAAGGATGGCTAAAGGGTTGGGACAATGGGAATGTGCAATTGGGCAGAGTTTCTTTACTCTTATTTTCCTCCTCCAAATGGGATCCCTAACCCTTCTTTTATAGACTGGAAGAAGCTAGGTATTTGGATGAACCCTTGTCTATGCATGGCCAGAAGATTCAATTAACTCACCCAAAGTTGTGTGTTCCATAGGCAACTTTCCTTTTTTCATGCTTCTAAAGGTCCACGCGGGTTGTAGTGGGCTAGCTAGCATGGACATGGTAGATCCATGTGGGTTGTAGTGGATCAGCTAGCATGGACTTTTAAAAATGGAGTTTTTAGAAGAGTTGTTCAGTAGTGTTTTGGCAAAGAAGGAATCTGAGATGGCCTGATGTCAGGTAAGCATGTATGGTGCAAATTAGGGTTATAACACTTTCCAACACCATTCTTAAACATTGTATGTGATATTTGAGTAGGTTTTAAATAGTCAAATTGTCAAAACACAAAGCCATTTTTTTGTAAATATATTCTTGGAATGCCTTTACTACTATCCTAGAGAAGACTCATGGGGCATTTTTAAGGCCGAATGGCATTACTCTGTATGCAAATGATCCAAACTCGGAGACAAATGTATTTTTTTCATGATCTTCTATTTCTATAGGTACTTGATTGTATACATAGAATCTATGTGTGGAGTAGCATTCATGACCCATGACTTCATTGATGATCTTGTTAGAAAATTGTGTTGGGAATGGATAAGTTACTGTGAGTTTTTTTAGTCCTCATAAGTTGACAAAAATTATCAACTTCTTTGGATCATGCTTCTTGGATTGTACAACCATTGGAATTTCCTATTCCAACTTGTCAATCGGGTATATAATGCCAGCAGCTAGCATTGCTTCTATTTCCTTTTGGAAAATGGGATTGTATTTATGTGCCAACTTATATGGCCATTTTTTGAAAGGTTTGTACCCAGGGATGATGTCGATCTTCATCTCACCCATATAATGTACCAACCCTTTGAGGTCTTTGTAGTCTCGTGCAAATACATCCTAGTATTCTTTCAATAGGTTGATTACTTCCATGATTTGCTTGTCGAGCCAATAGTCACCCACTTCGGCCATTTTTGGTCGACCGACCATCAGTTGAGATGTCAAACTCTTTGGTTTTGATGTCTACATCCATCCATTTAGGTGCTTTTGACTCATCCAAATTGTGTTCTCCTTCCACAACGTTGTTATAGCATACTGGGAAGTCATGCTTCTCAGTATCTTCTTTTTCTTCTTTCTCTTCTCGGGTCACAAAGTAGACTGTTTTTACATAGTTTTGTACTCCTGGATGATTTTTCTTCCATATAAAACTCTACCCTATAAAAATTGTGTTTTCCATATAGATTCAATAAGCTATAACATTATTTGGGTTGTGTGTCAATACTAAGTCACAAGTCGAAGTCGAGCCTATATCAACTTTGGTTTTTCCTTTTTCTGAATCTCTTCAGGACTTGGTTTTTCCAATAATTTTTTGTATTTCTCTTGTTGCATATTGCAATAGTGCTTCTTCAGGTTTGAACTCAAAGTATTTCAAGAAATTGATTTTGATTGTGTTCCAGTTGAAGGTGTGTCCACATGCTTCTTCGATTTTATACCACTTATGGGGTATATCATATAATGTGTTTGGAAACATATGAGGCCACACTCTTTCATCTCGGTAGCCTGTTTTCATCCATTATTTATCACATTGTTTGATGTGAGTGACTGGGTTGAACCTCATTTTAAAATTTGAGATGTCGAGATTGGATAATAGTTTTTTCCCACCAAATATTTCCACAAAGTAAAGGTTGGCAGTGTTCCATGTTTGTAGTCAAGGTGCATGTGTCTCCCACCATCGATCTACTTGGATAGTGAAGGATTCAACTAGAATTTGGACTCTCCCCTACTCTCTAACTAATTTGGAAACCTCGTTGACATGCGTAGACGGAAAGTTCCTTTCATTGAACCATAGAGGTTTCCATGTCTTTAAATGAGTCAAGATTAATGTTGGTGTTTTCTTGAGCTTTCTTTAGACCACAATAGGTATTGCTTGTACATAGAAGCATGATTTGGGTCACCTTATTGGTATCACTTCTATCAACCACCATTCTTTGGCTTGTGCTTCATAATTTTCCATTTGCCAATTGTATAATTTTGTATCTTGGTTTTTACCTATTGACAATGGAGACCCGACTAAGATATATCCTTCACTATTGGGCTTGACGTTATCCCTTTTCTCATTCAATACTTGATATAGTCAACGGGCTTCATGAGATTTGTCCCATGTGTCAACCCACAGTTTTCCTTCTTTTGGGTCCAATGGCATTATGATTTTGCTGCCACTACCTTTCAACTTGATTATATCTCTTTTGAGGGATATTGTGGCCCTCATGTTTTGACCCTAAGGTCGTCTGACTAATAAAAGTTAGGCATGGATTCCTTCGACCATATTGATTAATTTGAAATTGACTCTCGTCGTGATTCTCATTATGGATGTTATTACACTTTTAAACGTGTAAATCAATTTGATGAATCTCTAGTATGGTAGCTTTAGAAAATTCATTGTTGGTTGAAGAAGATGTTTATCGAGTTGAACCCACGTTTCTTTTGGGAGTATATTTACTTGGGATCCGAAGTCAACTACAACTTGTTTGATTAGATGTCCATCAATTTCAAGGTCGACTTGTGGGTCAAAATCATTTGTTTATCTTTCCTATGATAATTGGCATAGACTTTTAACTAGTCTCTGATCTTCTTTATGTTCTCTTAAAATTCCCAATAGGTCAATCAAGCGACCAACCGACTATTTCTCTTTCAGTAATTGCATAAATTCATCTAGTCCAATTTCTGAGACAAGTCCTCCTTTATTTGTTTGATCCTGGTCGATGTTTCTAAATAATTACATTACTTCCCTCATTAGTTTTTCTTCATGGTCTAGGTCGGGGTACATGTTTCTACCTCCCCTCTATCGACTTGGAGGTTCTGGAAAAATATCCTTGCCAGCTTCCGAGCGTGTTATTACATGGAGGTTCTTTGAATTTAAAATGTCATTTTTTGGCACTGTGTGTAAGAGATTCACATTTATTTTATTCATTACTTTTTCTAACATGATTGGATAGTATTTAAGGGAGTGGTATCCCACTCCACAAATGTTACAGAACTTGAGATCATTCTTCTCTTTGATTGGACAGTCAGGACTAATGTGGTCATATTTCCAACAATTGAAGTAGTAGTAGCATCCTTGTCTTCATCCTCTACCAAAATTTCCTCATTCTCCTCTTCCTTAGCCTTGATAGTCTCCTCGGCCTCAACGTCTATATCCATTTCCATTTCCTTGGTCGATGGTTTTGGTCGACCGTCTATGTATGGTATACTGAGTGAATTCTTTTTTTCTTTCCATTCAACTGACATTCTTGTTTTGAATGGTTATTCTCCTCGCATATGTGGCACCACTTTGGCCGCACATTTCTTAGATTATGTGGGCAATCCCTTGTACCATGATTTGTTACAGTTTAGCATATATCATAGAATGTTTCATATGAATTTGACATACTATTGGATCTAGTGCATCGATGAATTTGCAATAATATTTTGTATGACCTTCACTAGAATGAATTGTGGACCATAGTTTGTTGTGTGAGATCAACATATTTTTAATTAATTGTTGCAATTTTTCAAGCTTTTATTCAATTCTTTTCTCTATGATTGATGAATTTAGAGCACCTTCATCATCCATTTCCATTCATTAGGATTTTATCAGTACTTCTTCGCATGCCTGGAGATCGTACATACATAATGGTACTATGATATTTTGCAACATGCCTGCTATGTAGCATTGTACAAGTAGTTTCTCATCAATTGCATAGGGAATTTGACTCAAAAGGTTTTTAAACCTTTTTTCGTACTCACAGACAGTTTCACCCTGGTTATGTTTTATTTCTTTTAATTTTTGTGCGGAAAGATGCCTAATGTCTTATGTTTTAAGGAATGTCAGGAAGTTTTTCTTTATATCTAAATTCGAGCGTTGTTGATTGTCTATATAATTCATAAACCAGGTAAGAGTTATGGATCAAAGTGTGGCACCAAATTGTGTCATTTGTTTATCCTCATCAGGTATGTTTGTTGTATCCCGAAATTTCTCACAAATGAACCAATATTGTTTGGGGTCTTCATCACCTTCGTAAATCAGGATGTGGTTGAGTCTCATTGTTACTTTGGATTTTTTCGAGGCAAGAACTATTGCAAGAGTTTGAGTTGAAGTCGACTCAGCAGTCAACTTGTTTCCTTGAGTCGAAGTATGAATGTTCGACTCCACTAGTACAATTTTTCGTTGATATTTAGTTGGGGTGTATTCAATCACTAACTAGGCTTGTTCATTGCTTGGACTTGGAGAATCTATATGGAAAGATTTGTCTATATATTCGACAAATCATCCTATAAAAGGTCATGTCAATTTTTTTTCACTGTCTGTTGAGATAAAATCTTCCAATTGTAGATTCAACAAGGGGGTAGAGTCTGTGAGATATCTTATATAAAGGATTATATCTTCTGGTCAATTTTTGGTGGTTTCTTGTGCTTCAATTCGCACCGTGTCTCTTATCCAATCATCATTATCAGTTCGACACCACACCCTTGGTGATTTTGTATTCACATGAAGTCTTTGTCAGAGGAATTCTGCAATACGCAGGGTGGGACTTCTTGCAAGTGAAAGTCAAACCGCGGGTCCCTATTTGTCAATATCCATATCGACTTGGTCAATTGCTTGTTGGGAGCCACTGACTTCCTCACTCAATTGCAAGCTTCTACCCCTCTCAGGAACCGTCAAGGCACTCTCAAGAGTTTCTCCAGCGATCTAGCACTCTTGAGTAGGTTTTCTATGAGATTTTTGGGGATCCTTCTCGTTTCACAACTCTTTGTTGATTAAGGATGGTTTTCATTGATGTCAAACCTTGAAGAAAGCCCAATAGCACAAAGGTTTGGGTAATGGACCCAAGTTTGTTTGATGTAAAGATGACTCATTATTTTCTTGTCATGGATGATAATAAGTACAAATGGATGAACTCCAAAGTGGTCCCCTTATGGTGAAAGCCCTCACAGGAAGAAGCTTTGTGGATTGAGTTATCTTAGAAGTATGGTTAGAGAACCCATGCTTATTTGTGGAATAATGAGATGAAGGTTAGTGAATTTGTCAGTGAAACTATACTAGATGGATAGTGTTTGTTATTCCATTTCCGATGGTATGTGTAATGTCACATAACTCCTCACGGTTAGAGACTTATGGCCATGAGAAGTTCGAGAACCCAAGTTTGGGTAATGGACCCAAGTTTGTTTGATGGATTGTTACACATCAAAATTACTCGACTGGATAAGTGTCACATATTCCTCTCAATTGTCGTAAGTGTCGCAACTTCCTTACAACTTTCACAAGTGTTGCAAGTTGGTTACAAGTGTCGCAAACGTTGTTTAAGCATATTGCCATAATGACGACACTAAGGAGACACTTAAAACATATTATGTACTTGATTTGAAGAAGAAGAACTGGTTCACTGGAGTCAAATAACTCTTAACACCTGAGAAGAGCTTTCAATCAAGAGTTTTGAGGGTGAACTCTCCTCTAAAACAGCCTTAGGAGCATTGTCGCTTCCCTATAAGGCCTCAGGGAGCGTTATAACGCTTCTTCACCCCTCTGTAGGAGCGCTACTCACTTTTGGAGTGTTGATTCTCCCCTTAAGCTTCTCAGGGAGCATTCTAGCGCTCTGATGCCCCTTTTGAAGGAGTTCTCCCTAATCTTGGTCAGTTGTTAGCCCGGTGAGGAGAATAAGGAAAGGATCTTTCGAGATTAGGAGTCAGTTGTACTCGAATTCTTGGTTTCATCAGGAGATCCATGATCTAAGGAGGAGGTTCCCAACTTGTTCTAAACATAACTCAAGAGGTTAAGCTCCTCCCAACCTATATAAGCAAGCTCTATGATGGTGGAAAAGGGGAAGAATTGCTAGCATGAAACCTATGATCTCATAGGAGACACACAGTCAGCCAAAGGAGAAGTGATCAGTGAAGTTGTTGTCAACCAGGTTATGGATCTTTTGAGCAAGGGTTAGACGAAGGGGACTTGATGAAGTTGTCACATTCGCATCTACGATTGTAAGTATTGTTGTCGTTATTCTCATTAATATGACACGCTTGGCCTGTTTCTTTCTAGTTTGTGTCTGATGTTACATGAACTTATCATTAACTGATAGATCTGTTTTCAAGCTAATATCAATAGAGTAGGAAGTAGTCGTATCTTATTTGTCTGCAGAACTCAGCGAGGAGCAAAGGATTGGAGCACAACTCAGAGCGTGCAGGGACAAATGTCGATAAAGAGGTACTTCTGTTATCCTTCCTTCTCATGTATTAGTTTAGATAGATTTGAAAGGAAGTCAGTGTCCACGTTAATCATTTTTCTATCTAGGGTTAAGGTCAAGCTCTTAGAGGCGATCTACCTGTCTACAGGGAGATTTTCCTACAACAGAAACTGGCGACTCCACTGGGGAGATAGCCTCGAATCGAAACCTCTTGTTTCCATTCTTCCTCATTGACCTAGTTCTATCCCTTGATTGTTTCAGACCTGGTTCACTCCTCTTTTGATTGGTTTCATGAGATGATTGTCTCCCTACCCCATCACACTCAGCATAATTGTTGGAATTGGATTGTAATTTTTTTATTTTTCTGACAATTTTTGGAGTTTCAGACCCTGGCGCCCCTGTCCTAGTGTTAACAGAGCGCCAGTGCTCCTAATAGCTTTGTACAGAGCGCTATAAATCTCCTTTCCCTTGGCAACAGAGCGCCGGCCCTCTTTGGCTCAAAAATCTTCAAGAATTACATTTTTTTTTGGATTTTGCCTCTGTGTTTCCTCTGCTGAGCAACCTTGTGAGTCGGTGTTTCTTCCCTTTCAACCTTGACATCTGTCTTTTGATTGAAGAATAAGCACCTTACTGTTTGGATCTTGTAGCCTTCTTCACTATTTTCATTCAAGTCTTTCCTGTTGAGCGAAGTTTAAAACCTATGCATTGTTCTTCTCTCCGCATCAGCTGAGTAAAAACCTTGGTGAAGGTCATCAAAGGCCTACAGACCTCTTTATCTTGATTTGAGTCAAGGTCATTGTTCTTCAACTTTTGCTTTTTGGGTGTGAATTTTGTTTTCTCTTTGATTGTTTCTTTTCTTTCACTTTTTGTTTTTTATTGCAACAAGAAGGTGCATTGTTTGTATGACTTTAGCTTGTGCTAGTTTGATTTTCATTCATACAAAGACAATTAGCAAGATAAGCATTGTGTTGAATTGATCTTTAACCCATATACGAACAATGAAAAAGCATCTCCATGATTGATTGTGCATATTAGAAGGCATTTAAAAGTTTTGCATTACATCAGGATTTGATTAAGAAAAAGAATCGTTTAGGGACACTTTGTATTTGTGCTTGTTAGTGAAAAGAACTCTCTCTCTCCCTTAGATAGATGTTCATCGAAAGGAAATGATTGCTTATCATATTCGATGCATTCTTTGGGTCTAGTTCATAATTCCATTTGTTTCACTTCCATGCACCCCTTTTGTGTAAAGAACAGCCATAAAAATCAACGCTAATTTAAAATTATCTAGAATTTTTTCTTTGCTAGGATCCTCCACCAACAGTAGAATAGGTGTAGTACTTTGGATTAGGCTGTGAGCATAACTCTCCAAAGTTTCCAAAACAAACAGTAGCATCTTGAGTTAGGGAGAGTCAAATCCAGTTATCGTATAAGTCTGTCTGGGATACCCCTCTCACACAGGGGTTACGCACGAGGTCGCATTCGGGTAAGCTATGGGGACTAACCCTCCATGGTTTAACTGATTGTGGTGGTTGGATCGTATTATGGGGGTCACTTTGAGGTAAATCCATAATTACTGCGTGGAAGCCTTCTAGTTGATTTCGGGCTTGATACCCTGCCTGTACGTTCCGATCGGACTGTCGATTGTTCCCGCCCAGGGGCTGACTGGGAATTGGTAACCTTAGTAGCCATAATATTTAGGGTCTTACACCAGGTGATGGTGATGGGAAGTCTCATTGTACCTGGAGAAAACATTGGTCAAACTCACCCGGGCTCCTTGGAGGGTAAATCCACAATTACTGTGTGGAAGCTTGCACCAAGGCGTAAGTCTGTTAAGCAGGTCGCCATTGTAATTGTTCCACCCTACCCCCACCCCTTCTGGACTTGATCACGCGACGTTGGATTTCGTCACCAACTAGTACGGTCATCAAAAGAAGGTCTTGTTTGCTTGGTTGTGATTCTTAGATTTTTTAGCGTGTGTTGTTTCTTTTCGCTAGTTGGCCATAGATTTCTTTTGCCAACTCTTTTCCGCCAACATCGACCCTCCACACCGTTCGCAGAGACTACAGGGACTTCCTCCAGAAAATATGGAAGGAAACACCCCTTTACCCCCTCATTCTATGGAGGAATCTCCTCAACAGAGCGAGGTTCAAAACACTACAACTTCCCAGGAAGAAGTTCCCATCCCTTTGGAGAATTTTCGAATTGTCTCAGAATCTCCGGAAGCATACCGCATTCCGGAGGGATACGAATGACAGATCCTCCACTTAAATTCTGCTGGAGAATTTGTTGTCATCAATCTGGATATTCCAGCTGGGTCTCCTCAAAACCCTTTAGCCAATGACCCTTTTTGGACTGCGGATGTTGTTCGGAGTCCACCACGCTTGGTGCGATATATTTATGGAATAGGGGAAGGTGTCGACGCATCTTTTTCCTACACTGTACCCCCAAATCACTTCATCGGTACTACCACTTTTATAGCCACACCAACCGTTGGTCCGAACATACCGTCCGTTGGCCCAAGGCCTACTATTCCCTCCAGACGGCCCATTCGACAATGACCCCGCACATTTTGACTATTCCTGCTGGTAATGCGGTAGTTAATCAAGCCCTGATTGGCACACCTGTAACACCAAGACCTACACTCCCTTTTGGATTTAGGGCATTGAACGCGTCTTCTACCACCACTGCCCAAACCACTACTCAAATTGTACCGGGAAGCTCCATACCTATCCAACAACCCGGAGGGACTAGCCTTGGTGGTCCTAACCCGATCGGCAACACCGGTCAGTCATTGGCATCTAGCTTTCAGATCCCGGGAACTCTACCTCAAACTGGGGGGCATCCTCCCTCCGAAGGACAAATTCCATTCGGAGGGAACCCTAATGCTAGGGGGCATCCTCCCACCGGAGGAAAAATTCCATTCGGAGGGAACCCTAATGTTGGGGGGCATCCTCCCACCGGAGGACAAATTCCATTCGAGGGGCACCCTCAAGCTCGGGGGAAACCTCAAGTCGGAGTCCACCATCAACCACAAGGACAAAATGTGTCTGTCGCACCCAATCCGTGGAGCGTCCCTTTTCAAGGAAATCCGCATGCCTCCACGGGACAAAATGTGTCTGCCGCACCTAACCCATGGAACGTTCCTTTTTCAGGAAACCCACACTTCTTGGCAGGAAAAAATTCTCAGGCTCTGCAACAACCTCCTTATGGAAAAATGCCCAACCCAACCCATAACCCTCAAAACCCATCCGGTTATCCTCCGCTCACACATGCTTCTCAAAACACCTCAAATCCTGCATACCTTGGTCAAAACCAACCTCATATGAGAAGGCCCACTAGTTATAATTATCCACATAACCCGGTAATGGGCCCCACTGGTGTACCCCTGCCACAACAACATTACCCATAGGTTAACTGACAACTACCTTTTCTGGATACCCTAGATCTTCCAGACTTGTCTCGGTTAACGAATGATCCCATTTATCATTCTCCGGTTTGGCTAGCTATTCCAGCAAAACTTCCTTCTGATATCCCAAAATTCAATGGAAAATCCAGAGAAGACCTGAACAACCACATGATGACTTTCCATTTGTGGTGTTCATCCAACTCCCTCATGGACGACTCTATTCATTTGCGTCTTTTCCAACGAACACTTACGGGTTTCGCAGCAAAATGGTATATTGAATTACAACGCACATCTTTTCATGATTTCAACTCCCTCGCCATGTCCTTCCTCACACACTTCCAACTGCCCATTCAATACGAGACGGGTACTGACCTATTAACCTCCCTTTGTCAGACAACTTCCATACACATATCCAATCATATCCATGAATGGAGATGACGACGAAGGCTAATCAAAGTAGTCATCCCCGACCAATTATTAGCGGAATGGTTCACGAAATCATTATTACCCCAGATCGCTCGTGATGTTGCCATGGGCAGTGTGGTCACCGAGGAAGAAGCCATCGCCCGAGCTCCCACTTGTCTTATATTTTTTGAGGCATTTATGCCCGTCTATGTACTCTGAAACCTTTTGATATGTATATATATGATTTTTTTTATATTTCTTTTATGTGTCTTTATGGATTTTGTGTAGAAATGTATTTACATGTGTTTGATCATGATATTCTTTATGTGTGAGCAAGATGCCAATCTAAAATGTGATTAGCTAGGGTATCAGTGATTTGATTTAGACTTCTAGGAA
>ML794517.1:3096-14017 GCA_009831015.1 Picea engelmannii
GATACCCTACATCTCCCATCTTGACTCATCGAAGAAGATGTACGATGCCCTAACAAATCTCTTCTCAGTCAGAAACATTGGACAAGTTATGAGTCTGAAGAATGAGCTCCGTGACATGAAGATGAATGATGACGATAGCATAAAATCATACTTTGTAAGGATATCGTAGTTAAGATATCAACTACAAGCTATTGGAGATATCACTTCAGAAAAGGAATTGGTGAACATAGTACTCAATGGTCTTCCCAAGACATGGGATACATTTTCCGCAAGCATGAACACAAGGAAGGAGTACCCGACATTTGAAGAACTTTGGACTTGCTGTACTCAAGAATAATAAAGGATCAATGCAAAAGAGAAACCCCAAAATAAGTACGATGATCAAGCCTTCACAACAAGATTCAATAACTTCAGGAACAAAAGGAAGTTTGGTTCAAGGAGGAAGCCAAATCAAGAGAAAGACATTTCATAAATACAATGCTTCAACTGTCAAAAGTATGGTCACTACAAGAATCAGTGTCCCGAGCTAAATAAAAGGAAGGAGAAACACGAAGCATCGATTGCCGAAGAAAAGGAACCTACAAAGAAGACTAAGCAGGATGGAAGAGACTTCTTCTACTAAAAGGTAACAACACTCTTCTTATTTCTTGTACATATCTTGCTTGCATCATCTTTGTACATATCTTGTATATCTATCTCTTGGAAAATAATGTGTTCCAAAAGGAACTATGCCTATGGAAGAACAAACAATATGAAAAGAGATATCATCAGATAATACACATGAAAAGATGAGATACAAATCATGTGGAAGCTATTAAGCCGAATCAATCATGAATAAACTTAGTAGAAGCAAAGACAGAAAGAAGTCAAACAATCAAGAGGAAATTAGAAAAAGACTTATGATGTTTTGTAGAAGACAACAAGATGGAAGTGTGGACTCTGTCAGACATAAGAGCCAATTATATATTGCAGAAGATAATAAGGATGCAGATGGAAGTATGGACTCTATCAGACGGAGGGAGCCAATTATATGCACTCTTTCATAAAGAAAGGGTTAAGAGGGAGATAATCCTAAGATCCATTGAATATGATAAAATATATATCCATGGTAGTAGCCATGAAAATACAGTACATGTTCAACTCAACCACAGAAGAAGACCTCTTCGAAGAGAAGCCTTAAAGCATTCCTGGTTGTCCATCCAGATCTATGATCCTATGATGAAAGGAAGAAGTGGAATATCTAGGGCATGGAATCTATAAGAAACTCCATGGAACCAAAAGTAAAAGAAAAACATGAAGATTCCAAGAAAGAAAAAGAAACTAGAACAACCAGTCATTGTATCAAATAATCACAGGATTACCAGCCTGATATGAACTCACTAAAAGAAATCAAGCAAAAGAACTGAAAGTCATGATGAAGAACTGTGTATGGAAAAATTATGAATGAAAGCATTGCAAGATCTAGAACCTGAGGTTCTCCCAGATGGAGGGGAAGACTATGATGATTACTTGTTTCAGTACACCGGACATATCACTGCATGAGTCATTATATCATCCGCAACATCCATGAGTTGGAATTCTACATCAGATAAATGCAAAGAATGTTCTCCAGAGAAATTGGATAAAGAGCGTATGAAGAGCAACCTCAAGACTTTGAGGCATACCAGAAAGAGACTCATGTATGCAGATAAGAAGAAGACAACTTGGTGGAGAACCTCTAGTGCACAACAAAAGCATGGTGAAGATTTCCTATAACATCAAGATGACTACTCAGAAGATCAGATCTCATGATGACAGAAGAAGTGCCACATGGATATGTTCCAGTTATCCAACTATGATATACTTTATTGTTCAGATCTACATGAATCCTTCATAAGTGTTCCAGACTAAAGTACAAGCATTACATTATCCATGATAAAGTCCAGAAAGGAGAAAATGATTTCCCCAATACATATCTCCACAGATGAGCAGATAAGGAAACATTTTGGTAAAAGCTTCTATCCAAGATGAAAGAGTTTGCATACTCAAGATAGAGCTCGTGGAAACAAATTTCTTCTTATTAAGGAAGAAATGACTCTCCAAGTTAGGAGAGAGCACTGAAAATATTATTTATCTTTGTAATTGAAAAATAGTCCAGATTGGATAGATGCTTTCCTGTTCGGAAAGTGGATTGAGATTTCTGATGGACAATGACTTCCCATTGTAGTTAACATGGGAGACAGACTGATTGTTGATGTATCATAGACAATGACTTCCCATTGTGGTTAACATGGGGAGTGGTCTAGGACAGTCATTCTTCTTGTCAGTCACTCTGAGTAGTGGTCAAGTAGAATGGTCTGCCTCACCGGGCAGTCATTCTTTCGAAGTTCACAATTGTGAGCAGTTTCGAAGAATGGCCCATTTTAGAGGTTGATGTAGGACATACATTCCTTAGGGTTATACATTCTCTCCAAGGCGCACTTTTGATTAGTGTAGGAGGAATGGTCTAGACAATTATTCCTTAGGGTTATACATTCTCTCCAGGGTGCACTTTGATAAGTGTAGGAGGAATGGCCCAGGGTGGGGAATAGTCCAGACTCAACAATCAGGGACATTCATTCCTTAGGGTTTATACATTCTCTCTAGGGTGCACTTTAATTAGTGTAGGAGGAATGGCCCAGGGTGGGGAATGGTCCAAACATTTCTTAGGATTTATACATTCTGTCCAGGGTGCACTTTGATTAGTGTAGGAAGAATGGCCCGGGGTGAGAAATGGTCTAGGCTAAAAAATCAGAGACAATCCTTCTTCCTTGTTTGTGAAGAATAGGGAAGATAGCCCATTGCTGATGAGGGAAGATAGCCCATTGCCGATGAGGGCAGATATTCTTTCAGATCTCACAAACGTGAGTGAAAGATTGGCCCAGATAAATCAATTTATCTTTAACAATATTTTTCTATGAAGGATGGAATCAAATGAATTTTATGGAGACTACTTATCTCCAGACAGTAGATATATACTACTATGGTGAATATGTTTCACCATTTTGAGGCAGATATTCTTTCAAAGCTCACAGATGTGAGTGAAAGACTGGCCCAGATAATTCAATTTATATCATAACATTGTTTCTGTGCAGGTTGCTATCAGATGTTTATGGTGGACGTGTTCCACTGTTCATGAGGCAGATATTCTTTCAGAGCTCACAAATGTGAGTGAAATATTGGCCCAAATAATTCAGTATACATCATAACATTGTTTCTATGCAGATTGCTATCAAATGTTTGTTATGAAGACTGTATGACAGTAAATGAGGACTATTGTGGTGGATATATTCCATTGTTCACAACCATTACGTTGCTTATCAAGTAATTCTGTGTTACTTGGATTGTAGTTATGTACTACTATGAATAGACACAGGTGTGTTCTATACTTGTTCTAACTACCTTGAAGACTATCAATAGTTTATTAGAGATAATGATCATTCAGATGAATGATGAACAGAGATTTTCCAGACGGAAAACAGTTCAGAGCCTTTACTCCTCTTATCACTCTATGGTGAGAGTGACTTATCCAACATCATATCTAATTACTCAAATGAAGTATGGTTTCGAGAGATGATGCAGCTGATGGTGATGGTGATGCTCATGATCTAGTCATGAAATAGTCTAGATGACTATATTGATGCTACCAGGTAAATGTTATGTTTTGTGCTCAATTCCATTACCTGTAAATACCTCTCTAGCTAGGAGGGAGTGTTAATATTATGGTATTTGTGGGAGGTATTTACCTCCATGTGTGAACCTAACAAGAATAGAAGACTCCGGGAAGCAAGAGAAACCCTAATGAGTTGGCTAATAACCCTAGAAGCCTTGTCGGCTCAAGAAGATAATTTATATTAAGTTATTAGCCTCCAAGAGAAGAAGTCGGTCATAAATAATAATAATATACTGAACAAACACTTATCCAGAAGGAGAAGTCGGCCCCAGCAAAAATGGAAGAACCACTATAAATACAAGGCATCAGTTCTCATTTGTGACATCTCAGAATTGTAGACAGCAAGTGGTGTGCACTGCAGTTCCCAGTTTGGTGCGCACATGTGGAGGAGAGTTGCAGGTGCAGCTGCTGCAACTAGCAGTTTCAGTGTTGGCTTGGAATATCTATTGGTGAGGGTTTGGACTATCTGATTAGATTTTTGTGATGCGCTATCCTTGGGGAAAGGTGCACTACCCTTTTTTTGGCTATCTAGCCTAGAGTTTGCTTCCGAAGGCATTCTCAGTCAAGGTTAAGGTGCTCAGAGGGAGGCTTCATCCTATGTTTGGGTGACGAGGGTATCATCAATGGTAAAACGAGAAGACCATCTTCTATATTCTAACACCCTTGACCAAGTCAACCAAGACCATGCCCATATTTAATTCACAACTCTTTCTGTCATAAACAAACTATCAAGTTAGCAACCCTTTTTGCTACCCAAACTACCTCTAGCTCAACTTCTTCGTATGATTATCCAATAAATGACATAAGATGGTCCTATCAAGAAGTCCCTTGGATCAATAACCCAGTTATGATCTTAAGGTTTCAAGTGTTCTTACTTATATCTGTGATCCACATGGGATGACTCTTCCAAGATAGTATGGGTCTGAACTGACCACTACAAATAGTCCCTGAGAATTGTTCCTTGGAATTAATATGCATGGATAACTTTAAGAAGTTTTGGAAAAGTAATCTATCCTTCAACCAAATTCAACCTTCAGATCTGCAACACTAGATAAATGTTTGAAAATGCCAGTGTAATTTTGAAGCGGTAACAATTACTCTTTTAATGACATAATATTCATCGTGGAATTTTGGTTAAGTACGCATACTTTTAATGACATAATATTCATCATGGCATTTTGGTTAAGTACGCATATCCACAAGTAGTTGGTTTTGAGTTTGTTAGAATTAGGGAAAAAATTGAAAAACAAAATGCTTTTAAATTCTTGTTTACTAGATCAACACATATGAGAAAAGATATAAACAGATCTTAATACAAACAAAATTTCTGAGTGTAAAAAACAAACCTTTAGCTTACCTCATGATCAATGAAAGATGTACCTATCACATGTGTGGATGTAGACCTCTTGTATATGCTCAAAAAATTAGTTTAGGTTCATGGATCAAACCTTTAGGGTTTGATCTCTGTCAATATGGACCGAGGGATAGTTTGCCAAGAAATAGACCACAAAAAGGATGTTTGAGACAACAACAACAAGTACAACAAAACCACACAATAGAAGACAACAAGACTTGGTAGGTACCTTGTTGGTATATTCACTGCCCTATTATAGTTGTGTTGTAGTACATGTAAATATGTATCACACTATTTATTGCAAGTGTAATAAATATGAAGTGCATGTACTAAAATGAGAATCATCACTTTAGTCTATCCATGTGTTTGAGGATGAAAGGTTGTAGAAAGATAAAATTGACATCCTAGTAATTTCCATAGTGTTTTCCAGAAGGTGTACAGAAAGTTAGAGTCATGATCAAAGATAATGTCAAGAGGTAGCCCAAAACAAGAAAAAACATGAGAGAAGAAGAGTATGTTGTTACACCAATGTAAGATACCTCCTTAGATACCTTATAGGGTTTACTTCTATATCCACAAGACTGTGTGTATTTTTGTTTAATTTTTTTATTCAGGTAATTTGACAAACAGTTCGCATACAGTCTTCTTACAAGAGTATGTAAATTAAGATGAAACTTATAATGTTCACACTGATATATTGGCACAATTCAGAGAGTATTTTCTGCACTCTATTGATTAAACTAGACGGGAAATAATGACAATATCAGTCTCAATACATAGAAGAAAATAAATAGAAGAACATGGGTTATGAAATCTGTGTGTGTTCTTCAAGATCCCAGTTCTCCAAGGAATAATCAACAATAGTATTTATGGAATATATCAACCTATAGGTGCCCTGAATATTTCTACAACGCTACCATAGATGGAGCTGGTGTAAGGAAACCCCATGACCTCCACACAGCAAAAACGAGTCTCAGAATGAGGAACTCTGTCTAGAATAGTAACTCGCCTAGCCAATGAATGAGAGACTCAAAAAAAGGGAGAATAGGATCAGATTCGGCCTTGGTGATTAAAAACCATCCCACAAACTCGGCCTCTATGCAAGAATTCGTGCCCAAAAAATTTGTCCCACCTTGGCAGTAGTCACCCTACTCATAACACGTCCCTCCAGTGGGTAACTCGCCCTCCTGTTGAGTAAACAACCTTTGTCTCATTCAAATGTGCACCTAGCAGAGAAGAATAAGAACCCAAATTAGAGATTCAACCCCCCTTCTCAAAGTATTCTTTAACACAGGGATCAATGTCATCGAGAAATCTTTAGTTCTCACAAGAAAACAATAATCAAGATAACTCTGCTAACCATGAATTCCAATGAATAAATCTGAACCAAAGATAGATGAAGGGTTTACAAAAACCCTCGGTCTCTCTTCTCAAGAGCTCTCACAAATATTTTTATCAAATGAGAAAATACAAAAATGAGGGGGGCCTCCTCTTTTCCCCTCTTTTATTTCTCATTGAATTAATTCCCGCTCACTTTTCTTTTAATTTTCTTCTAAAGTCATTTTATGCTTGCACACTTTTCTCACAAAATCGTGCTGCTATCGTGTAGTAAGGGCACCTATCATGTTCCTTTTTGGATTCCCATTCTCATGATAAATGGCATCATCTATTTCATATTTCAATACTTCTTTCTCCATTTTTTCAACTAGAGCTGCAGAGGATTATATCTCCCACCGTTTAGACAATGTGTTTGTAAAGCATTGAATAATGGATTTGTAGGCCTTAATCTCAGTCTTTCCTTTCATACACATAATTTTATAGGACACATACATCATATCAATGACTTGGCAAAATTTTCTAGTGGCCAGGCCATCAATGTTCCATCCATGTAATGTTCTTGACTTGGCTAGTCTAGGAAACACTGCTAATGTGTGTGTAGGATCAAAGGTTTACACCATATAAATGATCATACAAATAATAAACACGACAAAGGACTGCAAAGTTTGTATTATGATATCTCTGTGGATTACAAAATGGCCGAATGTGGCTGAATAAACTGACAATACTCAACTAGATCAATAGACACAAGATCTTAGCAAGAATACAAATAAGCAACTACGGTTGAATTAAATAACAACACTCGGCTAGATCAAAAGAAAAAAGGATCTTATCCGGAATACAAATAAGCAACTAAAAGATAATACTCGGAATATGGGAGCACTGCGGAATCAATGAAGAATGATGGAAGACCTGGATGATATTCCCGGTGACTAGGGTGTGTCTTTCAACATCGAAATCAGCCAACTGGTGTCTTCCTCCTGGAATACACTGAACTATCTCTCTTGAGATGCACCTCTTCTCCTCAATAGACTTGTGTGTTAGGGCAACAACATTGGCTTATATTTATTATTATTGGATTTGAGTATTTGGGTTTGTTGTTGATAAAGAATGCATATGATATGATATATGATATACTTAGTCGACGAGATCGGGTGCTTGTCAACACCAATTGAAAACATCTAAATGAGGAGAACACTTGTAGAGATAATTCTTAATGAATAGTGAACATGATAATTTTGCGATGATGATCATTGATCAATAGTTAAATGCATTCAAGAAAGAGACATCAAATGAAAGACACACACACAAGATCTTAAAACACAAGACATGACACAAGAACATTTGAGTTGATTAACCCCCTTGCAAAACAATTCCCTAGGTCATGACAAGGAAAGAAGAGGAATGGTAGAAATAGTTGATGTCACAGACCCTCCTCGATTCCATAAATAAATCCCTCAGGAACGAAATTTTGTTGGAGCATCCTTATAGTGCACCTCGACGATTCTTGTGAGGAGTAAACTCTGCAATTGGTCGCAAGTAGCAATGAGAACCCTTCAAGTGGAAGATAATGTTAAAGCATGGAGATAGAGGAGTCAGGACATGCGATATGAAGTCATTCAGATCCCCACCTTGTAGTCACCATAGTCACCACAATCACCACAGTCCAATCAATCTTCAACAAGGAGAGTCATCATACCATCAGCATAACCACATGGGAACATGTACATCATGCATCCCCACTAGCCTTCATTAACCTTCCTCATCGTGATCCATCTTTTCCCCATCCACATTCATTTCCTCCCTTGCAATTTGGGAAGAATTCAGGTGTATTTTTCTCGACTGTAGTGCATGGTAATGATTTCCAAAGGTGGAGGTATGAGGTCAGAGGCTCAGTCTATGTGTGGGAAATTTATTTCCATAAGTGGATACATTGTGAAGGTGACATTGTTCCATGTGGGGTTTTATTTATCCCATACATGGTTCGGTTGCAATCTAGTATCTCTATGTGGGTGCACGAACTCAACTTTGTTATCTCATTCAGTTTGATGTTTCTTTGGTTTGGATCAGGTACAATACAATGGTGTATAGGTATTCAATTAATTGGAATAGAATATTGGAGTAGTTGCAAGTGGACATGGTAGACTACAAAAATTTAATTATTTCTCTATAGCTTTGGTTCAATGGTCTCAGAACTCATCTTCTCATAGTTCTAGAATAATTGATATCTCAAAGGAAAACAATAAAAAAATTACAGGATGAATGCACAACTCTCACACATCATTGGGAATAATTTTGTGATAGACCTCAACAGAATGGAACACCAAGGACTTTAAAATAATCCTCCTCTCTGGAAGCCACCTCTGTTCAACTTGACTTGAACACTCCAATTCCCGGAATTGAGTAATGTTACCAATTTGGTTCTCTCTACAATGTCTTTTCCTTAATGTTCCATTTTTGTATAAACATATTAGGTATATTTTATAGGCTATACATAGGAAAGCATGAATTTTTGTATGAAAGGGGGGAATGTAAAGTTATTGGTAACATTTGTAGTGGCCCTTCAATAGATAAATTTTGATAGATTAGTGGAAATTTTTAAAACTTGTGTACCTCTCTGACGTTCTTTAATGTATCCCTTTTTTAATAAAAAAATTCCCCCCCTCTTCTTGTTAAAAATAAAAAAAGATTTCCAAGTTCAACTCTACTTCGTCCTCATGTTGAGGATTTATTAATTGTAGAAATACTATATCTAAGTCCCTTAATAGATTTAGTTGTACCTCAAGAATAATGCTCAATCAAATAACAAATTTTTGGCTAACTTAATTGAGAGACATCCCCATGGCCCATGAAATTAAATAAATCCATGCATTCATCCCTAATTCCGCATAGAAAAACGATCTAAAAAATATTTGGATCTAATTTATTTTGCTTGGACCCTTGAAGATTATATTGAAATAATTCAACATAATATTCTAATATTTCCTCCTCTCTTTGTGTCATCTTAAAGATTTATTCGCTCAAATACCTATATTTACAGCACTCCTAATCTTTTTTAAGAAAATACTTATGCATGCCATCCCAATTTTTAATATGTTTACCTCATAATCCCATAAATCAGTGCAAAGTTGCATCTTTAAGAGTAGGAGGAAAAACTTTCAACTTTTATGCATCATTATAATAATCATAACTATGAAAAAGTACATCAAAATCAAAGATAAAAGCATTGGTATCCTCAATTACCATTCAATGAAATTTGGGAAAGCCTAATGGTGGAATGTTTTTCATTTGCATTATTGTCTCTTGATCTGTCAATGATGCAGAAAATGTTAATCAATTTATATGTAACTCCTTAATTGCAAAGATGATATATATAAATTGTATTCTATTTAATTATCAACCTAGAGTATGTGTTTTACTTGAGAAATGCTTATGCAAAATATATCAAAATTACATCTTTTGTAGTTTCTATTCAAATATACTATATGCTACTAAAATAAAATAGACTTATTCTATGTACAATTTAAACAAAAAAAAAAAAATTCACTGGAATGAAAACAAAGTTATGATAGATTTTGGAAAATGAATTGAAAAATGATGTCTAACTAGTAACAAAAATCTTGTAAATTAAATTACAACTAATACAAATTCAAGATTAAACTACAATCTACTATAGCCATAAGTATTACAATAAGTTACAAATATTTGTTCAAATTCAAGACCTAAACCTTACTACAATAGTATTATGTTTTGGTCTATTCGATTGCAATTCAATAAATGAATGTCTTAATTTGTATGTTTGAAAAATGAAATATGAACTCTACAAACCACACAGTAATTCAAGGTAAGATATCACACATTAAATCAAGTAAAAATGGTCTTTGAATAGAAATGAAAATATTGGAAGTAGAAATGAACACTGTTAAACTAGAACATGGGGCCCTGCCTCTTCCAAAATGCATTGTTGAAACTACTCCACTACTTGAGATATAAATACCACAATAAAATTAGATCAAATCATATTTTGTTAAGGTATGAAATCAAGTATTAGTAGCGATCAAATGTTCTTCTATTCATCAATTGTTTCATGGTAACCTTTTTGAACAAAATAAATTATATCTTTATAAACATACAGAGTTTGCTAGAGGGAAATATCAGATCCCAAAGATCATTTAGTTTGTTACAATTCATAATCAAATGCCTACGATATAGTAGATCACATGGCTTCTAGAAATCACTAATTTTAACTAGATTGTGACACATGGTTCCTTTAGTCCATTGTGTACCTGAATATGCAGCTTGATAGATACTCATAAAATTTGGAATTGTTGATGGATTTTCAATTGATATAGAGCATGACAACATTATCCCTAACAAAACCCAAAGATCAAAATTAGGACATCTACAATTTTACCAACATCTTAAAGTAGACATAGTTACATAGTTTGCAATTAATATTTTGACATTTTTAAACTATCAAAAACTAAGAAAACATCAATAAAACAATTAATTTAACCTTAGTTACTCCTAATTATATG
>ML794517.1:27448-41644 GCA_009831015.1 Picea engelmannii
TACCTCTCTTAGATTTTTTTAACAAAGTGATAAGGAGATCCTCATCCTTGGTACACCATAAAACCCTTTAAATCTCAATGTACTAGATGCTTTAAAAATGCACCAAAACCCTAAATGAACCTGGGAAAAACCACTAGAGTTACCTGGATATCGGTTTTGAAAGGTAACTTGGACTTGGAATATAATGATGCCATCAGATAAAATTTCTTGCACATATTATCTCCAGAAATGCATCTAAATGTAATGTAGCTTTATTCCTTGGAATGTTCAACATCACAAGGAACCAATCATTAGATCGCTAGATGTAGGATAGGAAAGTGATGTGTATGGAGGCATGTAGCTAGTAATCTAAAAGAGGACCGGTCAACGTAAGAAATGTCAGTAGATCACCTTTGGTTACTTATTGATTTATTTTCGGGCTTAAAAAAATAGATAGGGGTGGGTGGGTGGGTGAATAAGCTTAGAATTAATGGTTTGATATCAAATGATAAATAACATTCAATAACATTTTAAAAGCGACATTCAAAACAGAAATAAGGATCCATAAAACATTAAGATCTTAAAATAGGGACTAGAAATAAGCTTGGGATTAGATTGTCTAATCATTCATTTGGTCGGAGGACTTTGTTATAGTTTTATAATGTGCTTATATAAGTGCATGTAGATCATCCATTTTTCTCTTAGTTGTCATTTAATACTTCATTCATCTATACTCTTATTCTAATTCTGTCATCTTGTTATTGGAATGAGAAGAGCCTGTGAATACACTTTAGATTCTACGGCTCCGCAGTCAATAGGACAAAAAGACAATAGAGAGCGAGAAGAAGACACTAGACAACAACACAAAGAAACTGAATAAACAAGAAAGAATGATAATTAACCTGGAGTAGGGACATGGTACCAAATTTTCAATGTTCCAGGGGGATGCGCCCCCCATGTTTCCCACGCTTCAGGGGCAGGGAGGTGCCTGGGGAAACGTTTACCCACATCCCCATTTTGGGGAAATGGGAGGAAATGTTTCCCCAATGTTGGGGATGTCTAGGCACACCTCCCACCCCAAAACAAACGGGGGGCGGGATGCTAAGGCACCCTTCCCCCCCATTCTTTTTGTCCAAGAGGGAAATATAGCATGTGTTAGCTTTCCCCCATGGTGGAATGATGTTGTTTGAGATGCACTTGTGCTTCTGCAAGAAGGAAAACTAGCACACGCTAGCTTTCCCCCATGTTGGAATGATGTTATTCAAGATGTGATTGTGTTGGGGGAAATCTAGCACATGAAAGATTTCCCCCACATTGAATGATGTTGTTTGAGATGAGCTTGTGCTTGTGGAAGAGGGAAAAATAACATGCGCTAGATTACCCCCATGGTGGGATGATTTTTGAGATGTGCTAGTGCCTGTGCAAGAGGGAAAGCTAGCATGTGCTAGCTTTCCCCCACGACGGGATGATGTTGTTTGAGATGTGCTTGTTCTTTTGCAAGAGGGAAATCCAACATAAAATAGCTTTCCCCCACGATGGAATGATGTTGTTTCAAGATGCACTTGTGCTTGCTCAAAAGGGAAAGCTAGTACACGCTAGATTTCCTTGATGGTAGAATGAAGTTGTTCAAGATGAGCTTATGCTTGTGAAATAGGGAAGACTATCATGTGCAAGCTTTCCTCCATGCTAAAATGATGTTGTTCGAGATGTGCTTGTGCTTGTGCAAGAGGGAAAGCTAGTACGCGCTAGCTTTCCCCCATGGAAGAATGATGTTTTTTGAGATGCAATTGTGCTTCTGCAAGATGAAAATCTAGCACACACAAGCTTTCCCCCATGGTGGAATGATCTTATTCAAGATGTCATTATGATAGGGGAAATCTAGCACATGATATCTGTCCCCCACATTGAATGATGTTGTTTGAGATGAGCTTGTGATTGTGGAAGAGGGAAAACTAGCACGCGCTAGCTTACCCTCATGGTGGGATGATTTTCAAGATGCGCTAGTGTTTGTGCAAGAGGGAAAGCTAGCATGCACTAGCTTTCCCCCACGGTGGAATGATGTGCTTGTGCAAGATGGAAAGATAGCATGCTTGTGCTTGTGCTTGTTCGAGATGCACTTGTGCTTCTGCAATATGGAAAGCTAGCACACGCTAGCTTTCCCCCATGTTGGAATGATGTTATTCGAGATGTGATTGTGCTAGGGGGAAAGCTAGCACATGCTAGCTTTCCCCCACATTGAATGATGTTGTTTAAGATGATCTTGTGCTTGTGTAAGAGGGAAAACTAGCACGTGCTAGCTTACCCCCATGGTGGGATGATTTTCAAGCTGCGCTTGTGCTTGTGCAAGAGGGAAAGCTAGCATGCACTAGCTTTCCCCCATGGTGGAATGATGTTGTTCGAGATGTGCTTGTGATTTTGCAAGAGGGAAATCCAACATAAACTAGCTTTCCAAGATGATCTTATCCTTGTGCAAGAAGGAAGACTAGCATGTGCAAGATTTCCCCCATGATGGAATGATGTTGTTCGAGATGCACTTGTCCTTCAGCAAGATGGAAAGCTAGCACGTGCTAGCTTTCCCCCATGTTGGAATGATGTTATTCGAGATGTGATTGTGCTGGGGGAAAGATAGCACATGCTATCTTTCCCCCACATTGAATGATGTTGTTTGAGATGAGCTTATGCTTGTGGAAGAGGGAAAACTAGCACACACTAGCTTACCCCCATGGTGGGATGATTTTCAAGATGCGCTAGTGCTTGTGCAAGAGGGAAAACTAGCATGCACTAGCTTTCCCCCATGGTGGAGTCATGTTGTTTGAGATGTGCTTGTGCTTCTGCAAGAGGCAAATCCAACATAAACTAGCTTTCCCCCATGATGGAATGATGTTGTTTCAAGATGCACTTGTTCTTGTTCAAGAGCGAAAGCTAGCACATGCTAGATTTCCTTTAAGGTGGAGTGATGTTGTTCAAGATGAGCTTATACTTGTGCAAGAGGGAAGACTACCATGTGCAAGATTTCCTCCATGCTAAAATGATGTTGTTTGAGATGTTCTTGTGCTTGTGGAAGAGG
This sequence comes from Picea engelmannii, assembly GCA_009831015.1. Taxonomy (NCBI): domain Eukaryota; kingdom Viridiplantae; phylum Streptophyta; class Pinopsida; order Pinales; family Pinaceae; genus Picea; species Picea engelmannii. Next base: position 30,495 of record ML794517.1, read on the forward strand.
GAAAGCTAGCACGCGCTAGCTTATCCCCATGGTGGAATGATGTTGTTCGAGATGCACTTGTGATTCTGCAATATGGAAAACTAGCACGCGCTAGCTTTCCCCCATGTTGGAATGATGTTATTCGAGATGTGGTTGTGCTAGGGGAAAGCTATCACATGCTAGATTTCTCCCACATTGAATGATGTTGTTTGAGATGAGCTTGTTCTTGTGGAAGAGAGAAAACTAGCACGCGCTAGCTTACCCCCATGGTGGGATGATTTTTGAGATGCGCTAGTGCTTGTGCAAGAGGGAAAGCTAACATGCGCTAGATTTCCCCCACGGTGGAATCTTGTGGTTCGAGATGTGCTTGTGCTTCTGCAAGAGGGAAATCCAACATAAACTAGCTTTCCCCCACAATGGAATGATGTGGTTTCAAGATTGTATTGTGCAAGAGGGAAAACTAGCACATGCTAGCTTTCCGCCATGGTGGAATGATGTTGTTCTAGATGCACTTGTGCTTCTGCAAGATTGAAAGCTAGCACGCGCTAGCTTTCCCCCATGTTGGAATGATGTTATTCGAGATGTGATTGTGCTAGGGGGAAATCTAGCACATGCTATCTTTCCCGCACATTGAATGATGTTGTTTGAGATGAGCTTGCGCTTTTGCAAGAGGGAAAACTAGCATGCGCTAGGTTACCCACATGGTCAGATGATTTTCGAGATGCGCTAGTGCTTGTGCAAGAGGGAAAGCTAGCATCCGCCAGCTATCCCCCATGGTGGAATAATGTTGTCCGAGATGTTTTTGTGCTTTTGCAAGAGGGAAATCCAACATAAACTAGCTTTCCCCCAGGGTGGAATGATGTTATTTCAAGATGCACTTGTGCCTGTTCAAGAGGGAAAGCTAGCACACGCTAGATTTCCTTGACGGTGGAATGATGTTGTTCAAGATGAGCTTATGCTTGTGCAAGAGGGAAGACTAGCATGTGCAAGCTTTCCTTCATGCTAAAATGATGTTGTTCGAGATGTGCTTGTGCTTGTGCAAGAGGGAAAGATAACACGTGCTAGCTTATCCCCATGGTGGAATGATGTTGTTCGAGATGCACTTGTGCTTATGCAAGATGGAAAGCTAGCACGCACTAGCTTTCCCCATGTTGGAATGATGTTATTTGAGATGTGATTGTGCTGGGGGAAAGTTAGCACATGCTATCTTTCCCCCACATTGAATGATGTTGTTTGAGATGAGCTTGTGCTTGTTGAAGAGGGAAAACTAGCACACACTAGCTTACCCCCATGGTGGGATGATTTTCGAGATGCGTTAGTGTTTGTGCAAGAGGGAAAGCCAGCATGTGCTAGGTTTCCCCTAGGGTGGAATCATGTTGTCTGAGATGTGCTTGTGCTTTTGCAAGAGGAAAATCCAACATAAACTAGCTTTCTCCCATGGTGGGATGATGTTGTTTCAAGATGCACTTGTGCTTGTTCAAGAGGGAAAGCTAACACACGCTAGAATTCCTTGACGGTGGAATGATGTTGTTCAAGATGAGCTTATTCTTGTGCAATAGAGAAGACTAACATGTGCAATCTTTCCTCCATGATAAAATTATGTTGTTCGAGATGCGCTTGCACTTGTGCAAGAGGGAAAGCTGTCACGTGCTAGCTTTCCCCCATGGTGGAATGATGTTGTTCGAGATGCACTTGTGCTTCTGTAAGATTGAAAGCTAGCACGCGCTAGCTTTCCCCCATGTTGGAATGATGTTATTTGAGATGTGATTGTGCTAGGGGGAAAGCTAGCACATGCTAGATTTCCCCCACATTGAATGATGTTGTTTGAGATGAGCTTGTGCTTGTGCAAGAGTGAAAACTAGCATGCGCTAGATTACCCCCATGGTCGGATGATTTTTGAGATACGCTAGTGCTTGTGCAAGAGGGAAAGCTATCATGTGGTAGCTTTCCCCCACGGTGGAATGATGTTGTTCGAGATGTGCTTGTGCTTTTGAAAGAGGGAAATCCAAAGCTAAACTAGCTTTCCCCCATGGTGGAATGATGTTGTTTCAAGATGCAATTGTGCTTGTTCAAGAGGGAAGGCTAGCACACAGTAGATTTCCTTAATAGTGGAATGATGTTGTTCAAGATGAGCTTATGCTTGTGCAAGAGGGAAGACTAGCATGTGCAGGCTTTCTTCCATGCTAAAATAATTGTTCGACATGCGCTTGTGCTTGTGCAAGAGGGAAAGCTAGCATGCGCTAGCTTTCCCCCATGGTGGAATGATGTTGTTCGAGATGCACTTGTGCTTCTGCAAGATGGAAAGCTAGAATGCGCTAGCTGTCCCCCATGTTGGAATGATGTTATTCGAGATGTAATTGTGCTAGGGGGAACGCTAGCATATTGAATGATGTTGTTTGAGATGAGATTTTTCTTGTGCAAGAGGGAAAACTAGCACAGGAAAGCTTACCCCCATGGTGGGATGATTTTCGAGATGTGCTAGTGTTTGTGCAAGAGGGAAAGCTAGCATGCACTAGCTTTCCCCCACGGTGGAATCATGTTGTTCGAGATGTGCTTTGTGATTTTTCAAGAGAGATATCCAACATAAACTAGCTTTCCCCCATGGTGGAATGATATTGTTTCAAGATGCACTTGTGCTTGTTCAAGAGGGAAAGATAGCACACGCTAGATTTCCTTGACGGTGGAATGATGTTGTTCAAGATGAGCTTATGCTTGTGCAAGAGGAAAGACTAACATGTGCAAGATTTCATCCATGCTAAAATGATGTTGTTCGAGATGCGCTTCTGCTTGTGCAAGAGGGAAAGCTAGCATGCACTAGCTTTTCCCCATGGTGGAATGATGTTGTTCGAGATGCACTTCTGCTTGTGCAAGAGGGAAAGGTAGCACGCGCTAGCTTTCCCCCATGGTGGAATGTTGTTATTCGAGATGTGATTACGCTAGGGAGAAAGCTAGCACATGCTAGCTTTCCCCCACATTGAATGATGTTGTTTGAGATGAGATTGTTCTTGTGCAAGAGGGAAAACTAGCACATGCAGGCTTACCCCCATGGTGGGATGATTTTCGAGATGTGTTAGTGCTTGTGCAAGAGGGAAAGATAGCATGCACTACCTTTCCCCCATGGTGGAATCATGTTGTTCGAGATGTTCTTGTGATTTTGCAAGAGGGAAATCCAACATAAACTAGCTTTCCCCCATGGTGGAATGATGTTGTTTCAAGATGCGCTTGTGCTTGTGCAAGAGGGAAAGCTAGGACGCGCTAGCTTTCCCCCATGGTGGAATGATGTTGTTCGAGATGCACTTGTGCTTCTGCAAGATGGAAAGCTAGCACGTGCTATCTTTCCCCCATGTTGGAATGATGTTATTCGAGATGTGATTGTGCTAGGGGGGAATCTAGCACATGCTAGCTTTCCCCCACATTGAATGATGTTGTTTGAGATGACCTTGTCCTTGTGCAAAAGGGAAAGCTAGCACACGCTAGCTTACCCCCATGGTGGGATGATTTTCGAGATGTGCTAGTGCTTGTGCAAGAGGAAAAGCTAGCATTTTCGAGATGCGCTAGCTTTCCCCCATGGTAGAATGATGTTGTTCGAGATGTGCTTGTGATTTTGCAAGAGGGAAATCTAACATAAACTAACTTTCCCCCACGGTGGAATGATGTTGTTTCAAGATGCACTTGTACTTGTTCAAGAGGGAAAGCTAGTAGACGCTAGATTTCCTTGATGGTGGAATGATGTTGTTCAAGATGAGGTTATGCTTGTGCAAGATCGAAGACTAGCATTTGCAAGCTTTACTCCATGCTAAAATAATTTCTCAACATGCGCTTGTGCTTGTGCAAGAGGGAAATCTAGCACGTGCTAGCTTTCCCCCATGGTGGAATGATGTTGTTCAAGATGCACTTGTGCTTCTGCAAAATGGAAAGCTAGCACGCGCTAGATTTCCCCCATGTTGGAATGATGTTATTCGAGATGTGCTTGTGCTTTTCCAAGAGGGAAATCCAACATAAACTAGCTTTCCCCCATGGTGGAATGATGTTGTTTCAAGATGCACTTGTGCTTGTTCAAGAGGGAAAGGTAGCACACGCTAGATTTACTTGAAGGTGGAATGATGTTGTTCAAGATGAGGTTATTCTTGTGAAAGAGGGAAGACTAGCATGTTCAAGCTTTCCTCCATACTAAAATGATGTTGTTCGAGATGCGCTTGTGCTTGTGCAAGAGGGAAAGCTAGCACGCACTAGCTTTCCCCCATGGTGGAATGATATTGTTCGAGATGCATTTGTGCTTTTGAAAAATGGAAAGCTAGCACATGATAGCTTTCCCCCATGTTGGAATGATGTTATTTGAGATGTGCTTGTGCTTTTCCAAGAGGGAAATCCAACATAAACTAGCTTTCCCCCACAGTGGAATGATGTTGTTTCAAGATGCACTTGTTCTTGTTCAAGAGGGAAAGGTAGCACACACTAGATTTACTTGACAATGGAATGATGTTGTTCAAGATGAGGTTATTCTTGTGCAAGAGGGAAGACTAGCATGTGCAAGCTTTCCTCCATGCTAAAATGATGTTGTTCGAGATGTGCTTGTGCTTGTGCAAGAGGGAAAGCTAGCATGTGCTTGCTTTCCCCCATGTTGGTATGATGTTGTTCAAGACACACTTGTGCTTCTGCAAGATGGAAAGCTAGCACGAACAAGCACAAGTGCATCTTGACACAACATCATTCCACCGTGGGGGAAAGCTAGTTTATGTTGGATTTCCCTCTTGCAAAAGCTCAAGCACATCTCAAACAACATCATTCCACCGTGGGGGAAATCTAGCGCATGCTATCTTTTCCCATTGCACAAGCACTAGCGCATCTCAAAAATCATCCCACCATGGGGGTAAGATACCGCGTGCTAGTTTTCCCTCTTGCACAAGCACTAGCTCATCTCAAACAACATCACTCTATGTGGGGGAAAGCTAGCACACGCTAGCTTTCCCCCATGTTGGAATGATGTTATTCAAGATGTGATTGTGCTAGGGGGAAAACTAGCACATGCTATCTTTCCCCCACATTCAATGATGGTATTTGAGATGAGCTAGTGCTTGTGCAAGAGGGAAAACTAGCACACACTATCTTACCCCCATGGTGGGATGATTTTCGAGATGCGCTAGTGTTTGTGCAAGAGGAAAAGCTAGCATGCACTAGCTTTCCCCCATGGTGGAATGATGTTGTTCGAGATGTGCTTGAGCTTTTGCAAGAGGGAAATCCAACATAAACTAGATTTCCTCCACGGTGGAATGATGTTGTGTCAAGATGCACTTGTGCTTGTTCAAGAGGGAAAGTTAGCACATGCTAGATTTCCTTGACGGTGGAATGATGTTGTTCAAGATGAGCTTATGCTTGTGCAAGAGGGAAGACTAGCATGTGCAATCTTTCCTCCATGCTAAAATGATGTTGTTCGAGATGTGATTGTGCTTGTGCAAGAGGGAAATCTAGCACGCACTATCTATCCCCCATGGTGGAATGATGTTGTTCGAGATGCACTTGTGCTTCTGCAATATGGAAAACTAGCACGTGCTAGATTTCCCCCATGGTGGAATTATGTTATTCGAGATGTGATTGCGCTAGGGGGAAAGCTAGCTAATGCGATCTTTCCCCCACATTGAATGATGTTGTTTGAGATCAGCTTATGCTTGTGCAACAGGGAAAACTAGCATGCATTAGCTTACCACCATGGTGGGATGATTTTCGAGATGCGCTAGTGCCTTTGTAAGAGGGAAAGGTAGCATGCACTAGATTTCCCCCACGGTGGAATGATGTTATTCGAGATGTGCTTGTGCTTTTGTAAGAGGGAAATCCAACATAAACTAGCTTTCCCCCACGGTTGAATGATGTTGTTTCAAGATGCACTTGTGCTTGTTCAAGAGGGAAAGCTAGCACACACTAGATTTCCTTGATGGTGGAATGATGTTGTTCAAGATGAGCTTATGCTTGTGCAAGAGGGAAGACTAGCATCTGCAAGTTTTCTTCCATGCTAAAAATGTTGTTCAAGATGCGCTTGTGCTTGTGCAAGAGGGAAAGCTAGCACGCGCTACCTTTCCTCCATGGTGGAATGATGTTATTCGAGATGCACTTGTGCTTATGCACAATGGAAAGCTAGCATGCGCTAGCTTTCCCCCACATTGAATGATGTTTAAGATGATCTTGTGCTTGTGCAAGAGGGAAAATTAGCACGCACTAGCTTACCCCCATGGTGGGATGCTTTTCGAGATGCGCTAGTGCTTGTGCAAGAGGGAAAGCTAGCATGCACTAGCTTTCCCCCATGGTGGAATGATGTTGTTTGAGATGTGCTTGTGCTTTTGCAAGAGGGAAATCCAACATAATCTAGCTTTCCCCCACGGTGGAATGATGTTGTTTCAATATGCACTTGTGCTTGTTCAAAGAGGGAAAGCTACCACACGCTAGATTTCCTTCATGGTGGAATGATGTTGTTCAAGATGAGCTTATGCTTGTGCAAGAGGGAAGACTAGCATGTGTAAGCTTTCCTCCATGCTAAAATGATGTTGTTCGAGATGCACTTGTGCTTGTGCAAGAGGGAAATCTAGGACGTGCTAGCTTTCCCCCATGGTGGAATGATGTTTTTCAAGATGCCCTTGTGATTGCGCAATAGGAAAAGCTAGCACACAGTAACTGCACCCCATGGTGGAATGATGCTAGCTTTACTCTATGGTGGAATGATGTTGTTGGAGATGCATTTGTTCTTATGCAAGAGGGAAAGCTAACACATGCTAGATTTCCCTCATGGTGGAATAATGTTGTTCTTGATACACCTGTGATTGTGCAAGAGGGAAAACTAGCACACGCTACCTTTCCCCGATGGTGGAATGTTCTTTGATATGCATCGTTGCTTGTGCAAGAGGGAAAGCTATCTTTCCCCTACAGTTGAATGATGTTATCCAATATGTGTTTGTACTTGTGTAAGACGAAAAGTTAACATGCGTTAGCTTTCCCCCTCAGTAGAATGAGGATGTTCTAGATGCGCTTGTGGTTGTGCAAGAGGGAAAGCTAGCACGTCTACCATGGTGTAATGATGTTCAAGATGATTTTGTGCATGTGCAAGACGAAAAGTTAGCACACGCTATCTTTTCTTTATGGTAGAATGATTTTTTCAAGATGCACTTGTACTTATGCGAGAGGGAAAGCTAGCATGCACTAGCTTTCCCTTAGGATTGAATGATGTTGTTTGAGATTCATTTATGCTTGTGAAAGAGGGAAGGCTAACATGCACAAACTTTCCTCCATGATGGAATGATGTTGTTTGAGTTGCGTTTGTGCTTGTGCAAGAGGGAAAGTTAGCACACGCTAACGTTTTCCTATGCTAGAATGATGTTCAAGATGCAATTATGCTTGTGCAATATGGAAAGATAGCACATGCTAGCTTTCCCCTACATGGTAGATTTCCACCATGGTGGAATGATGTTGTTTGAGATGCATTTGTGCTTGTGCAAGAGGGAATGCTAGCATGTGCTAGCTTTCCCCCACGGTGGAATGATATTGTTTGATATGCACCTGTGTTTGTGCAAAAGGGAAAGCTAGTATGTGCTAGTTTTTCCCCCATGGTGGAATGATGTTGTCCAAGATGTGTTGTGCAAGATGGAAAGCTAGCACGCGTTAGCTTTCCCCCACGTTGAAATAACGTTGTTTTAGATGTGCTAGTGGTTGTGAAAAACATAAAGTTAGCATGTGCTAGCTTTCCCCCATGATGGAATGATGTTCGCCATGTGTTTGTGCTTGTTCATGAGGAAAATTTAGCACATGCTAGTTTTTACTTACAATGGAATGATGTTGTTCGAGATGCACTTGTGCTTGTGTAATAGGGAAGCTAGCACACACTAGCTTTACTCAAAGGTGGAATGATGTTCTTTGATATGCTCTTTTGCCAAAGGGAAAACTAGCATGCATTAGATTTAATCCAAGGTGGAATGATGTTGTTTGATATGCACCTGTGTTTGTGCAAAAGGGAAAGCTAGTATGTGCTAGTTTTCCCCCATGGTGGAATGATGTTGTCCAAGATGTGTTTGTGCAAGATGGAAAGCTAGCACGCGTTAGCTTTCCCCCACGTTGAAATAACATTGTTTTAGATGTGCTAGTGGTTGTGAAAAACATAAATTTAGCACGTGCTAGCTTTCCCCCACGATGGAATGATGTTCGAGATGTGTTTGTGCTTGTTCATGAGGAAAATTTAGCACATGCTAGTTTTTACTTACAATGGAATGATTTTGTTCGAGATGCACTTGTGCTTGTGTAATAGGGAAGCTAGCAAACACTAGCTTTCCTCAAAGGTGGAATGATGTTCTTTGATATGCGCTTGTGCCAAAGGGAAAACTAGCATGCACTAGATTTAATCCAAGGTGGAATGATGTTGTTTGATATACACTTGTTCTTGTGCAAGAGGGAAAGCTAACACGTGCTAGATTTCCCCCACGGTAGAATGATGTTGTCTGAGATGTGCTTGTGCAAGACAGAAAGCTAGAATGCATTAGATTTCTTCCATTGTGGAATGATGTTGTTCTATATGCTATTCTGGTTGTGCATAAGGGAAAACTAGCATGTTCTAGCTTTCCCCCATGGTGAAATGATGCTTGAATTGCATCTGTACTTGTCCAAGAGGGAAATTTAGCACACACTAGTTTTTTTTTACAGTGGAATTATGTTGTTTGAGATGTGTTTGTACTTGTGCGAGAGGGAAAGTTAGCACGCGTTAACTTTCCCCTATGCTAGAATGATGTTTGAGATGAAATTTTGCTTGTCCAAGAGGGAAATATAGCACGTGCTAGATTTCCCCTACACGCTAGCTTTCCCCCATGATGGAATGATGTTGTTTGAGATGCGATTGTGCTTGTGCAAGAGGAAAAGCTAGCATGTGCTATATTTCCACCTCGGTGGAATGATATTGTTTGATATGCACTTGTGCTTGTGCAAAAGGGAAAGCTATTACGTGTTATTTTCCCCCCACGATGGAATCATGTTGTCCGAGATGTGCTTGTGTAAGATGAAAAATATAGCATGCGTTAGCTTTCCCCCACACTGAAATAATGTTGTTTTAGATACACTTGTGGTTGTGCAAAACAAAAATTTAGCACGTTCTAGCTTTCCTCCCCGATGGAAAGATGTTCGAGATGTGTTTGTGCTTGTCCATGAGGGAAAGTTAGCACATTCTAGTTTTTACATATGGTGGAATGATGTTGTTCGAGATGCACTTGTGCTTGTGTAATAGGGAAACTAGCACACACTAGCTTTCCCCAAAGGTGGAATGATGTTCTTTGATCTGCTTGTGCTAGAGGGAAAACTAGCATGCACTAGCTTTACTCCAAGGTGGAATGATGTTGTTTGATATGCACTTGTTCTTGTGCAAGAGGGAAAGCTAGCACTTGTTCTTGCTCTTCCATGGTGGAATGATGTTGTTTTATATGCTCTTGCGGTTGTGCACAAGGGAAAACTAGCACGTGCTAGCTTTCGAAACCCCATGGTGAAATGATGTTCGAGATGCATCTGTGCTTGTCCAAGAGGGAAAGTTAGCAGACACTAGCTTTTCCTTACAATGGAATTATGTTGTTTGGGATGTGTTTGTACTTGTGCGAGAGGGAAAGTTAGCACATGTTAACTTTACCCTATGCTAGAATGATGTTTGAGATGCATTTGTGCTTGTGCAAGAGGGAAATATAGCACGTGCTAGCTTTCCCCTACACATGCACTTTCCCCCATGGTGGAATGATGTTGTTTGAGATGCACTTGTGTTTGTGCAAGAGGAAAATCTAGCATGTGCTAGCTTTCCACCCCGATGGAATGATATTGTTTGATATGCACTTGTGCTTATGCAAAAGGGAAAGCTAGTACGCGCTAGATTTCCACAAGTGGAATGATGTTGTTTGAAATGTCCTTGTGCTTGTGCAAAAGTGAAAGTTAGCATGTGTGTTAAGCCCTAATATTGGCTCATTACCCCTTAATTGGGGCATATTATATTAGTAATGTTATTTTATTTATGTCGGATTTAAGCCATTAGTTGTAATTATACCTCCTAGTCTCCTATATATACCAAGGAGACATTTTCATTTTGAGTCATCTTGTACTTGAACATTTAAGTGGGGTAAAAGGAGGTTGCCCCTTCGAAGAGGCTTATTATCTGAAATTATCTCTTTTTCAAGGTGTTGAGTACTTTTCCTGAGGTTTTTCTATGCTATATTGATGTTTGGTTCTTAACATATGGTATCAGAGCTCAAGGTCTTGGGGTTTCGCTGCTACATCTGAGACACCATGGAAATTTCGCTATAAATTTTTTTCTACAACGTTTCAGAAGGAACGGCTTGGAGGATATTCAGTATATGGATCAAGGTACGTTGGGTTCAAAATTCAGCTCCCGAGGCCTTATACTTTCGAAGACACAACCTGTACAAGATAGGGTTCTGGAATCATCCTGAAATGAGTCATTGCGGAATTTTCGCTATAATTTTTTTTATGTAACATTTCAAACCCTGAACTCCAGAGGCCATTTACAAAAATTAGTAAGGTATCTGTGGTAAAAATCTAATCTTTTGGTTCATCTTAAATTTGTAGATACACCTTGTGTAAGATAGGGTATCTGATTAGGCCTATTGACTAGTCTCAAGAAGGTGTTCTAGGTAAAACAATCATAACTTCTTGCTAGAGTATCCAAATTGAGTGGGACTGGTTTCATTGGATCGTGGACAGTCTGTAGTATTTTGGGTGCGAGTTTCATAATTTGATATCAATTATTTTGTGCGGGGCATGCTATACAAGTGAGATCTCCTGGAAAGGCAAAAAATAGGCAAGTTGTGAGGAAGTTACCGTAAATTCCACTTGGAACATCCAATTTTGATCAGACTTGTGGCATTGCAAAGAAGAAATATCAGAGAACTACCTAAAAGAAATTTTCATACCCAGAAGGGACGAAACTTGGGAGATAGAACAGAATAAATATTGTCTAGCAGAACCGCCTCAAAATCAAGATTCAAAAGTGATACTTGGCCAATATGACACCAAAAAAGGGACCTTCTACACCAAATAAGCCTCCAAAAAATCCTAATTGGACTCTTGATGAAGGTGAAGAAATGCATAGGGACATAAATGAACTACAAAAGAAGATGGATTCAATGGAAGCTAAGTTGGATACTAAGATG
>ML794517.1:61815-88734 GCA_009831015.1 Picea engelmannii
TTCAACTAAGAAGCAGTTAAGAATTTCTTAATTGAAAACATCAGAAGATAAACATTAAAATCTTTAAAGTCGGAAACAGGGTATCCAAGATAAATCCTGCAACATACGTTACTTTTAAAGATTAGTTTCAGAAAACAATATGAACACGAGATTCGATACATTTTCCTCACTAAGCCCACATTCGCTAAATATACGAAAATGGACGAAGTGTATCGGAGATTGCTCAAAGTCACTGTGCCTAGTCACCTCAGATGGGAGGAACTCTGCGATCTGCTAGATTAGCAGATGATCTTTCCAGGTCCAGTCACCTGTCTAGTCAGAAGAGGTTGCACAGGAACCTCGCCAACGACCTACCCCAGAAATTCCGCATGCAGTTGTACCAAGTCATCAAGCAGTTTTGATTAGTTAAATTAGTTAGACTAAAAATAGAATGAGCACGTCCTGATCAGTTATGACAGGAACATTTGTAATTTGAATTATAAATACTTCACCTTTCGAAGTATTGAGGGTTGTTGATCTTTACACCCCGACGCTATCAGACTGTAACCATTTTTGAAGAGATCTGCCATTAATAAAGAGGAAGCACTTTACAAGATTCTTGCATGTATTCACTGGTGACGTTTATTCTCCTAGTTAAATGTTTCTCTTGCTTCGTGATATATTTTTTTTCTGAAACTAATCTTTAAAAGTAACATATGTTGCAGTATTTATCTTGGATACCCTGTTTCCGACTTTAAAGATTTTAATGTTTATCTTCTGATGTTTTCAATTAAGAAATTATTAACTGCTTCTTAGTTGAATTTATCTTTCTCATCTTTTCTTATGTCCATCATTTAAGCTATTAAAGATCCAATGAGTATATTATCTCACCCTGTGGAGGTATTTATTTTACGTTTATGGTTTGTATCTCATGTTTATTTTAACACAGACCCCATAGCCCAATGGATGTGTAGACTGCCTCAACCAATTCAAAAACACTTTTACAACAAAAGCTACCTATTCATTTACCTAGCCTAACATCTAAGTTATAAACAAAGCTAAATCATATAGAGAGATCCCTCTCTGAAACTGGAAGGGCTAGATCCCAGCTTTAAAAGTGGTTGGATAAAGTTACCTTTGTAGATTTCTTCTGTTTCAACCTCTAGGAAGTTTACCAAGTGCTAAAACCACCCACAGGTCCCCCCTCAGTTGTGGCAAGGGGGATGGAGTCATTACCGTCATTTGATCCAAAAATACCACCCACAGGTCCCCCCTCAGTTGTGGCAAAGGGGATGGAGTCATTACCGTCATTTGATCAACAAATCCCACCCACAGGTCCCCCCTCAGTTGTGGCAAGGGGGATGGGGTCATTAGGCACCAAATTAAAACATTGAGTTGGGTTTGATGTCCATAACAATAATATCTCACTTGGATGTTAAACATACTAATATGGTTTAGCTCAAATAGATCTCTTATAAGAGCTTATTTCACATTCCTATCATGCATTTAAACTATTGTACCTAGCAGTCCCATGTTTGACCTATTCATGGTCACTAGCTGGTTTATCTCATCTTAATTTAATATGGAGATTTACAAAAAACTCATTGTTGATGAAGTCTGTGTAATAGAATTTTTCCAAATTTAACTTTGAGTGGAGATAGATCAATAGTGCTAGTTACAAACTTCTTCAAATGCCTAGATCAAACTTAATATACATGAGATAATACTTTAGGCTTAGATGTTTTTTTCTAAGACTTCCTCTCCCACTGAACACTACTAGAATGATCACCTCCTCCCTGATGCTTCTTAAAGGAAATACGAAGCAGGAAAATTTAACTTCTATTTAGACTTGTACCAAGACAATGCAAGGGATGCACCCTCCATCCACTTAGGAAATCCTCACAACATCGTCATTTGATCAACAACTCCCACCCACACCCCCCTCAATTGTGGCAAGGGGGATGGAGTCATTAGGCACCAAATTCAAACATTGAGTTGGGTTTGTTGTCCATAACAATAATATCTCACTTGGATGTTAAACATACTAAGACGATTTAACTCAAATCGATTTCTTATAAGAGTTTATTTCACACTCCTATCATCCATTTATACTATTGTACCTAGCAGTCCCATGTTTGACCTATTCATGGTCACTAACTAGTTTATCTCATCTTAATTTAATATGGTGATTTACAAAAAAATCAATGTTGATGAAGTCTGTGTAATAGAATATTTCCAAATTTAATGAAATATGTGTTCTTTCCTTGCCCCTTCCTTCCACCCTAAAATATAACTGTAGATTCAACTTGACATTGATAGTCAACATGTCACTGATAATCAACTTGTCACTAATAAACAACGTGACACTGATAATCAACTTTTCATCCAACCTATTACTATCCATGTTACTATATTTGTCTCTGTGACTGCCACTGCCATTTTCATTGTATCTCTCCCTCACACTCATATCTCGTCAACATCATAATCAACTAAAACCATATCCACTCACATATATCATATACGAAGATCACCAATCATGTACTAAGTTTATATGCCATAACATCCATGTAACAAGCATGTGCCATATCCATAAACCATAACATCCATCAATCATGTACCAATATATGCCTCGAACATGTAAACATATACTAAAGTAGATCTCAAACCATGTTCCCAATATCCAAGATGCTCCTCAAACCATATGCCAAAAGAATGCCTTAAACATGTGTCAAACCATCCAAGATATGTTTCTCAAACATGTGCATCCATGTGCCAAAAGGGCGTCCAAGACATACCTCAAGCATGTACCAAAACAACCAATGAATATATCTCAAACATGTGCCATAACATCACTAAGATGTGCCTCAAGAATGCCCCAACATCATCATGAAAAATACCAAACCAGATACCAAGATATACTTCTAACAATGTGCTATTACATTTTCAAGATATACCTTATCATGTACCATCATCATCATCAAGACATGCCTTAAGCATGTGTCAAATCACCAAGATACAAACCTCAAAAACATAGAAACACATGCCTTTGATTATGTAACAGACTTGGTGCATCAGATCACTGACATTTAGACCTTTATCAACTTCAACATCTAGGGATGGGAATCTTTCTCAAATATTCCTCAGCCTCATGGGACTAACCCATGAAACCAACGGTGCCTCACGTGATGAGCACTAGTCAACCCGTGAGGGTGCCTCGCGTGATGAGCACTAGTCAACCCGCGGGGGTGCCTTGCGGGACACCCTAATCCTAACCCAAAGGGGTTAGCTAAATTAGGGTTTCTCAGAAATCCTTCACTCTCCTCTATAACTCTAAGACCTTCTCCCTTTCTTCATTGTTTCAGATTCGTCTAGATCACTTGCTCACTTGATAGATGTTCAATGAAATTGTATGTGTACTAATGAGAGGCTTCATGATGTGTATTTATACTTTTCAACCCAACTCCTTTACTTGCTTTAGGTTTGACCTGTAATATCTTGTTGTAACTTTTTATCTTCTTTTCCTTAATTTGGGGACCGACTTGTCACTTCTTGTTACAACCATTTATGGGATTCTTAACCATACTTCAGGGCTTCCATGTTCAAGAGGTCATATCTCCTTAACCGTGAGGAACCACATGATGTACCAACTACCGTTGGAAATGAAATGATGAGGGTTATCCATCTATGGATGTGTTACATGAATTTGTAATGTTCTTCATGGTATTCTTCTTCAATCAACTTCGGGCTCCATGACCACACTATCAAAGCTTCTTAATAACTTAACCACTTATCCTTATTTCCAGGGATCCTTGTAGACTTCTTCAAAGCATCTTCCCGTAAGGGCCATGCTTAATGATATGCCATAAAGGGAAGACTTTGGAGACTTATTCAAATAAACCCATCTCTTCTAGATGCTTCCAAACTTGCTTTGAGGCTTCTTCTAGGGTTGACCAGGGTTGACATCAATTACAACCAACTATCCAACAATCTCCCCCTTTTACATTGATGGAAACACTCATACTCCACCCATGACCAATGTTCTTGATCTTTCTCTCCTCATGTTCCTCTCCCCCTTTAACATCAATGGAAAAGGGTAACTCTCTTTGGGGTTTCCCCCCTTGTCTTCATGTTTCTAATCTTTTTCTTTTTCTTTTGTTCTTTTTATTCCCCTTTGAAATTAAGGGTAACTTCCTCTGATGATTTCTCTCCCCGTGTCTTCTTTTGAAATATGTTGTGTAGATCAATGTGGGGCTTCCTGTATATGCTTTCTTTCCTCTCTTATGGTGCTTTTTTTCCATTGGTGCTTCTTGTTACTGTAATATACTGACGTATATGAAAACCATTCATGTTAATATTTTTTCATTACTTGACTTCAAATCTTCAAGGATTTTCATCTTCACTGAACTAACATCAATGACATAATCATCAAAAAATATTATCTTGATAGTATAACTCTTCCTGATGGTTTCTCTCTGTCTTATTGTGCCTTTCACTGCTTTCCTGCCTATGACTAGCTGGTTTCACCTTTCAATATGCTTTAATTCTAAGTCATATACTTTATAATGAGTCCATCTTCCTTTCTGCCATTCCTTCTAAGCACATGCTTTCCATCCATTGTCATGTATCCTCTCTAGTTCATGTCAGGTATTATCTTCTATACCTACCAAATATATCATGAAATCATATTTGTCCATATGTCATAACAATTGTCCATGAATCTTCTACTCAACTGCACACGATGATGACCCATCAGTTGTTTCCTAGACTCCCCCTCTTCAACATTCATATTTAATGGGAGTCTCCAATCCAGACGACTTAGAAAAATGGATGAAGCCACTCTGATGCGGAGTCATCATTGACATCTTCTTCTTTACCTATATATTCATCATGTTTTTTCACTACTAAATATCATGAGAGTATGATTTATGGGAATACTTCATTCACCTGCTCTTTTTGTTCTTTCTTTCTTCTCCAAACCTTCTTGTACCTGATATCAGTTTTTTTTTTAAGAAAGTATCCATCATGCTTCTACAATCATGAGCATAGTGTCCATAGCTATGGAATTATAACATTCAATATTGTAGGGAGCCACATAAGCATTTCTTGCTTGAACATTTCTTATGTAAGCTTTGCAATCTACAACTTTATGTCCAAATTTATTACAAGTGAAACAATAACCATAAAAAAAAAATTGATACCTAGAAGTAAATGATCTTCTCTGTAATGTGTTCCTTTTGAATTCATGCCTCAGTTGATCGTCTCTTGTGTTGTTTCCTTCACAATGATTGAAGCTTCTTTGATACTTGAAGGTATAAGGTATTCTTTGAAATACGTCTCTTTTGTATTCATTCCTCTTTGATTCTTGCTGACTATGATTCCCTCCTTTGAGAATGTTTGCATAATTATTATCCTTCTCTTCATTCTTCCTTTATGGCAACTTGGAACACTTCTCTTCAACATTCTTTATTGGTGGTGTGAATATTTCTCTCTCTTCAAATTTTTTTGGTATTGGTATTTTCATCTTCCTTACATGAGGTCTCACCAGTGTATCCAAGACCTATTTTATTGAATAGTGACTTTTGATAATTGATAATATCTTCTAGTACTTGAGAGCTCTTCAATTTCTTGTTGAGCTTGTCAACTTCAACCCTTATTGTAACAACTTCTTCTTCAAGCTTCTCACAATATTAGTCCTTCTTCATAATCTATATCTTCATAACTTCTTCTTTTCTCTTTGATTCTTCAAGTGTTCTTCCTTGTTGACTAATTTGTTCTTCAAGCTTGTTTAAGTGCTCAGATATTTCCTTAAGATGAATTGTCAAAATTTCTTCTCTCTTCTCTGGTTCCTTTCTTTGTGATACAATTCCATCTTCCAAACACTATTTCTATTTCAATTGATCCTTGAGAGTTTCTTCAATCACTTTGGCTTCTTCCAAATAATATTTTAGATTTATGATAACCTTCTTGATTTTTTCAAAACCTTCCTTTAGTTTGATCAACTCTTCCTTGAGAGACTTGTTTTCCCTCCTTCCATTTCTTAGCTCACTTAAAGAACTGATTAGTTCAGCCTCAAAGTCCACTATGCCTTCATCATAATATTCTTCTTCTAGATCTGTTTGACATGACGAGCATCATTCTTCTTGTTCTGTCTCAATATATTCTTTATTTTGATCAACATACTTTGGCTCTGTGATAAGATGATCCTTGTAGTAGAGATTATGTAGCTTATCCCAAATCTCTTTGGCTGATGAACATTGTCCCACTTTGTATTTTATTGAATCAGGTAATCCTTCCAGGATGAAATCCATTGCTATTTTTTTGTTTCTTTTCAATTCCTTCTTGGTTGCAGTCTTTGGTTTATTTAAAGTTGTGTATCTTGTAACAACTGATTGTCGAACATAAAATATTTGTGCCTGTAAAAATGTTTTCATCCTTATTTTCCACATCTCATAATGTTGACCATCCTGACCATCAAATATTGGTATTCCATTATATGTGTATCTATTATCAATAATCTACCTTCCAATGGTTAGAATGATTCTTGAAGGACTTGCTCTGATACCAATTGTTGGAACATTCACCAATACTGAGAGGGGAGGGTGAATCAATATTGAGAACTTTTTACCAATTTCAATCACAACATTAGCTTATCAATCATTCCATTCACTTATGATTGCGTTTAACATATCATAAACATATAAGCATAAAAAATTCATCACTTCATACAGATACACAGTACACCAAAATTTTACGTGGAAACCCAAATGGGAGAAAACCATGGAATTCTTTCTTATATATCAAAGATTACATTCATAGGAAGAACCAACTTGCAAATTCTATAGCACCAAATGGAAGAAGGATCCAACCCCTATTTATAGGATCCAACCTGAAGGAATATACAACTCCCTGGATTCTCTAGCTCCAATTGGAAGGAGGCTCCAACCCCCTGATTTACAGGCTCCAACCTGAAGGAATATCCAACTGGAATAAGGCTACGACCCCTTGATTTATAGGATCCAAACTGAAGGAAGCTCCAACTACCTATTTTATCTGACTCCAACTGAAAGGAGGCTACAACTCCCTTTCCTTTCCCCTTCCTTCCACCTTGAAATACAAGTGTAGACTCAACCTATCACTGACACTGCCACTGATAGTCAACCTACCACTGATAATCAACTTGCCACTGATAATCAACCTCTCATCCAATATGTTATTTTCCCTGTTACTGTATATGTCTCTGTCAATTTCATTATCACTGTCACTATATTTTTCATTGATATTCGTATCTCATCAACATCAACATCAACATCAACTAAAACTAGATTCACTCACATAGATCATATACCAAGATCACCTATCATGTGCTAAGTTATGTGTGCCATAACATCCATGTAAAAAACATGTTTCATATCCATAAATGTTACACATTATTTTCATCATCCCTATGACTGTTAATGATGTAAACCTATCTATTTCCTTCAGAGGGGTCAGTGGCCTGAGTTCCTAAAGAGAGAAGGGAGAAGAACTTTTCTTGAGAAAAGAAGTTGCATTTTCCTTTGTAAAAACCCTATAAAAAAGGAAGTTCGCAGGCTGCATTATAGCTAGGGTGCGAGAACGCTTGATTCTCCCAGGATGCATCATAGCTAGGTCACAAGGAGTTCACATTTTGCTCTATAGTCAGGGTGAGAGAATGCTTACACATGGGAAAAACGAGCGTTTTCTCGAATCTTCTAGAAGGAGAAACTTCCATGGTGAGGTGGCATCCGAATGGTTTGGATCTTACTCACTCTCATGATTTAGTGGGATCATCCTAACCTCCTCACCTTATCCTATTCATCTTATAAAAGGAGAGGAGCTCTCATGGATAAGGGCTAAGTTGTTTTTGGCTTGGGATTGTTAGCTTGGTTAGAGTGGCTTTGAGATTTGCTTTGTCAAGATAGATTGTGAATATGATCAGATCTATTTTCTCAGAATTCTTGGAGTGGAAGTGTGTGGGGAACAAAGGACAGTTGGAAGGGACCTTATGACATCAAGGCCATGGTTGTAATCTCTCTTTCACATTTAATATGATACAGTAATATGGTTCTTTCCTATAAATCTTGTTGTGTTTTATTGTATGATTCCTTGATCACATACATAGGTTTATATTGAGTTTATGATATTACTATCACTTTGGTTGGTTGCGTTCTTTTGCAGGATCATCATTGTATGAGCGTTGGAACAAAGCTAGGATGGCGATGGTGAGAGGAAGTGGCATTTAAACAGTATGTCACCTATCCCTCTTTAGTTAGTAAATTCAATATCTAAAACTTAAGGAAAGCGTCATGTTCTGGTGTGTTTTGTTCTATATCTAGGTGGATATAGGGAGATCAGTTAGTGTCCGCACTTACCAATTTGTCCGATAACAAAATTGTTGACTCCAGTGGGGAACATATTGTTTCCTAGTTAGTCTAGTTTCCCTTCCTTTGATTGCTTGTTTTATGGTTTCTGAGTCTGTGGGACATCCATCTAGACTCTATGGATCTAGAAGTTCACTTATATTCCCTGTCCTTTTTAAAAAATTTCTTTGATTACAAACATTCTCGCACTGTACCTCTCTACAGCCTACAAAAACCAAGGATTCTTGCACCCTACTGTTAGATCCAGTGCGAACTTCTCGCACCCTACCCGTGTCTAGCCTGTAAGAATACCTAATTCTCACACTGTACTCTACTGCTAGGCTGTGAACTTGTTTGTAAACTTTTTGGATTGGATCTTGTCATCTTTTGATGATCCAGTTTTGCTTTGATCAGCTGGATTGAGATTTTGGAGCCTATATTGATCTATTTACAGTCCGCTTGACATTCTTTGAGTTACTTTTAGCCACATTGGCTTTGTTTGGTTTTGAAGGATTAGTCTCTTGCTTTGAGTAGCTTTCAATTACAAAACGTGTGTTTTCTTTAGAATTGTTTAGGGAAAGATTAGATTTCTTCTGAATAGTTCACTTCAAAAGAAAACTTTTAGTTTGGGTTTCTTTGTTTTAAGAAAGTTCATTATTTCTTTTAGTGAATTTTTTGAAACAAAAATATTTAATTTCTTGCTTTATATTATATTGGGGGCATCCTTGCATTTGAAGTAGCAAAATTGCATGATTCTTGGAATTTTTTTTTATCTTTCTTTCATCGTGCATTGGTGTACAATCTTGTTTTCTCATTTCTTGAGAATATTGATATTGATGAGTTTTAAGATTTTGGGACATTATGCATCTGGGAATGATAAATGTTTTCTCCTTCTCGTAGCATATCTTTCATCGACATGAAAATATTTCATCTTCATCTCTTTGCATAACTTTCGAGTCGGTCAAAACACCATATTCTCCATGCCATCTTCCTTTTGAGTAACAACAACCATAAAATGAAGCGCTTATAAAAATTGATTAGACATTTTTATCTTTTTTGGTAGCAAACCTACATTAGATTAGTCGTAGGGATTTGGAATAGGTGTGAAAGATAACTTTCCAAAGCTGCAAACAAACATAGAATCTTGAGTTAGGGAGCAGTTAAATCCACTTATTACATTTTGTTCTCGGAAGCCCTTCTAACACAAGGGTCAATCACGAGGTCGCATTGAGACTGGTAGAGTTACTCACCCTGCTTTGTTGGTCTTGGTGTAGAGATTACATGTATTATGGGGGTCGCTTGAGAGGTATACCCACAATGATGAGTGGAAGCCTGTCAAGTTGATTTTAGGCTAGATACCCTGCCCTTGCGCATGGATTGGACTGTCGACTGTTTCCCTAGGCATCACTGTAGTGATTGGTAACCTTAGTGGCCTATCTCTTTAGGGTCTTTACACGAGGTGACTATGGAGGGGCAAGTCTTCACGGTACCTGGAATCGACGTTGGCCAAACTCACTCGGGCTCCTTGGAGGGTATACCCATGATTGTGTGTGGGAGCTTGCACCAGGGTGTAAGTCCATTAAGAAGGTCGTCAACGTAACTTTTCCACCCGCTCTATCTCATCCCCTTCTTACATTGTTCTCACAATGTTGGATTTCATCACCAACTGGTGCGCTCATTGTGAGAAGGTTTTATTTTCTTTCTTTCTTACTATATTTCTAGTGTGTGCTGTTTGTTTTCCCTAGCAGACTCTAGGTTGGATTTTTGTTTTAATGGCATCAGTTCCCGAAACGACCAATGAAGGAGCCCATGCTCTAGGGGAACCTTTTGTTTTTCATTCTTATGGAAACATTGGACCTCCTCACATCCCTACTTTGAGCCTTCCAAGTCTCACAATTGGATTGTCGGTGTGGTTGTTTTCCACTCAGGTAATCCCGAATGCAGTAAGTGCTTAGGTCGTAAGCACTTCCCCCCAAGAACATCAAACTCATGTTGATCCTTCACCTTCTTCACCTTCTTCACTTGCAAGGTTGCCTTCCATTTCATCTTCTTCGTCGAGTGAAAGTTTTGAAGCTAGTAACCCAGTCAATAAGAAGAAGAAGAAAAGAAAGAATAAGAAGAAGAAAATTAAGCAAGGATCCAAACTTCCAACCACTGTCCAACATGTTGGAAAACAACTAGTTACTGTTAATCATGATGGGAGTGTTGATGATGTCAAGATCACCCAAAAAACCCGTAAGCCCAAGTACCCTTGCAGGCTTTGTAAGGGTAGCCATGTTCTTAAGGAATTCCCTGGTCTATCCAAGGTTATAGAAGCATGGTCTACACATCCTTGCCAACCCATGTCGTTAGCCTCTGAACAACATGCTGATGAATTCTCATAGACTAGTCATGATATAGTTGGGAAGAGGAAAAGTAGAGCCAAGTTCCCATGTATTTTATGCAAAGGGAGTCATCTAACTCATCTTTTCCCTCATATGGAAGAAGTCTCGAAATTCCTGGAAGACATGATTGTTTCACAACCTCAACTTCTAGCTGCTTATCGCAAGCTTTCTCTCAACCCACTTGTAGTTGCTGGAATGATCAATCCAGCCCCTTTGTCAGTCAATTTGGTTGATCATGTCGTCAATTTGGTCACGTCCTTAGTTAAACTAGTTGACATAGTGGTTGATCTAATCCCACCCTCGGTCAACCCCACTCTCCCTCCAGAGAGTGAAATCCAAGTGGTTGATCTGATCTCTTCCTCGGTTAATATCCATCTCCCTCTAGAGAGTGAAACTCGAGCAGTTGATTTGTTTCCACCCATTGACCCCCTTCTCCCCTTGGAGAATGAAGCCCAAGTGGTCGATCTGATCTCTCCATCGGTCGATCCTACTCTCCCACTAGAGAGTAAACCCGATACTGCCCATGTTTTTCTCGTTGATACAGAATCTACCATTCTGGGGGCTATTCCTCCTTCTCCTGTGGAACCCCTTCCAAGTAATGAGGTCATCCTTTTTAATTGGGATGTTATAACTGTACCTCATCTTCCCTCTCACATTCCTTTCCATATTACAGTGTAGGTTTGTGGTCAGGGAGTTCCCCATACATTGATAGATTAAGGTGCGTATGTTAGTATTTTTTCCTCTATTGCTTGGCAGGATTTGGATTGTCCTCTGCTTGCACCAATTACGCAGAATCTGTTAGAATTTAATAGAAGAACTAGTCAAACTTTAGGGACCCTTCCTCAGTTTCCTGTAACTTTGGGAGGGAAAACTATATTTATTGATGTCATGTTAGTCCAAGACCCCTTGGATTTCACTTTACTCCTTGGGCGAGATTATGTCTATGCCATGAAAGCTATTGTGTCTACTCTTTTTCGTGTGATATATTTCCCTGACGATGGACGAGTTGTGACTGTTGATAAACTTTCATTCATTGATCCTTCCTGGATTGACTCCCTGGACGGTTCTTATATGCAGATGGTATCGCCCCTACCACAGGTCAATTATGTAGCATTGTCACCCATGGCTTCGAATTCTGATGACTTAGATCCAGTAGTTGACATGGTGATCTCTTTGATCTGGTTGTTAGAGTCGGATCTCTTTACTCTTGTCGCGACCCTCGACATGGTGTCCTTCCAGAGTGTATTTCTTCCTTCCAGTGAAGACTTCTTGGAATCCATGACCGAGTTTTGTCCCTTGACATGGTGTCATTCCGGAGCATTATCCTCTTGGAATCCATGATCAAGAAGAGAGACTTCGAGGATAGTTTTTTGTGTCTCTAAGGCAACCTCATTAAAAAATGAAACAGAGGTCTATAAGCATGATTTTCTTATTTCAAGCTCGTTAAAAAATGAAACCAGACTTGAGCATAGTTTTCTAATTTCAATCTCATTAAAAAATGAAACCACTTACGAGGATAGTTTTTTCATCTCTGTGGAAACCTCGTTAAAAAATGAAACAGAGGTTACGATCATAGTTCTTGTTTCTATGTCAAGCTCGTTAAAAAATGAAATAGTTTTTCCCCTCTCTGTTTGAGTCAAGTCCTTCGTCTAGTATTTGAAGATTCATTTCCTCCACCTTTGTCGTTGGATGAAATTAAGCTTGGGGGGAAATACTTCCATCCTCTGGAATTCATGCTGAAGTAGAGCCGCTAGTTTCTTAAGTTGGGGGATAAGTACCAACCATCCATGTGTTATGCATTGGGAAGTCCAAGCATAGTTTTCTATGGTTCAATCTTGTGTAAAAATGAAACCACTTACCTCAAGCATAGTTTCCTCTGGTTCAAGCTTGTGTAAAAATGAAACCAGGTCCAAGCATAGTTTCCTCTGGTTCAAGCTTGTGTAAAAATGAAACTAGGTCCAAGCATAGTTTCCTCTGGTTCAAGATTGTGTAAAAATGAAACTAGGTCCAAACATAGTTTTTTTTTTTTTAAAGCTTGCGTAAAAATGAAAACAATCCCGAGCTTAGTCTTTGTTCTTTCTCATGCTCGTAAATACATGAGAATAAGTTGTTGAGATTAGTCTTTGT
Source organism: Picea engelmannii (assembly GCA_009831015.1). Taxonomy (NCBI): domain Eukaryota; kingdom Viridiplantae; phylum Streptophyta; class Pinopsida; order Pinales; family Pinaceae; genus Picea; species Picea engelmannii. The sequence goes on from ML794517.1 coordinate 74,684, forward strand.
TCTTTCTCGTGCTCATAAATAAGTGAGAATGTAACCGAGTATACTTTTATCACTTTTTCAGACTCATAAAGGTTATACGAAAAAGGAACTCCCATGGAGTTCCCTTTAAGCTCTTTTCAGACTCTCTAAACATGAAAATATTGCTGAGCGATCTTGTTCTTTTCACGCTCATTAAAGTATTTGAAGAAAATGTCTGTTGAGTGATATTTTATCTCTTTTTTGGTCTCATCAGACTACTTTACAAAAAAGGAACTGAGAGAGTTCTCTTTTAAGTGTTTTTCCAGACTCTATAATCATGAAAAACCTTTGAATTTTGTATCTTTGGACTCGTTAAACAAACATTGATAGGCCCATACGAGACCAAAACACTCCTTCCTAGGGTTCGTTAAACATACTCTGAAGGATGAGATTACATTACAAGCATATGTTATCCTCCTCAAGCTTGCGTAAAAATAAAGAGGTACTCACCAGAAATGGTGGGGGAAAAATTGGGAAAGAAATGTGTCTAAACCTATATTCCATGGAAGAGTCGCTTTTGAACATGACAACTTTTCATTCGCTTTGTGTCTAGGTTGGAAAATCCTCTCGTCTCTTGATTATACTCCTTATAAGATTACAAATTGGTCTATGATCCCTGTTGTTGAGTCAGTATTTCCGAGGACAGTTGTCGTGTCGTCAATATGTTCAAAGAGAAGTTCAACCCTCCTGTTACCCGTTTCATGTCATTGATGTGGGATACATTAAGGCCCTCCTGTGACGAGTCTTTTCCTGTCGACTTCAACTCATTATCCAGGAATTAGACTTAGAAACTAATTGGTACCTTGGAACTTGCATGCCTCAATGGCAGGTTTCCTCACTTTCAACAGTGGGTTTTCATTATTGACCCCTGATCGGGAGATTTCGCCAAGTGTTCGACTTCAACTCATTAATTCACATTCGTTGGATTGTACTAGAGTACCTTGGGAGTCATTGAAATTAATGGTGATTTCCCTCGCACTTGTTAATGGTATTCATTAATGACCGTTAATCAAGTGGTTTCTACCATGTTCGACTTCAGCACATGTATTCACATGATTATATTTGTACTATCGAGTGGTGGAGATGAAGACCCTGAATCGTTTCTAACAGATTCAGGTTGCATTGGAGTATATTCAATTTGTACTGCTGCATAGACCCACATTGTATGTCTCGTGGCTATGTTCAAATTTGAGTCTTTAACACATAGATCCACAGTGTATTTTTGGTGGCTATGTTCAGGTTTGATTCATAATGGCGTGGATCCACAATGTATGTTTGGTGGCCATGACCTGTCTTACTTGACATGGATTTTCGCATGTCGGCATTTATGCTTTGAGTCATTTGTATTCTGAGTATGGGAATGCCTACCTCAGTGATGATATATTATTTTACTGTATTTACTTGTTTGTTGGTAGGTTTCCGATCGACTGTTCCTTGTTTCCTACACACACTTGACAAAGTATTTCAGCTATCACTCCGTTCTAACTTCATGCTTTGGGGGGCTCTCTGTTACACATTATTTTCGTCATCCCTATGACCGTTAATGATGTAAACCTATATGTTGCCTTCATAGGGGTCAATGGCCTGAGTTCTTGAAGAGAGAAGGGAGAAGAACTTTTCCTGAGAAAAGAAGTTTCATTTTCCTTTGTAAAAACCCTATAAAAAAGGAAGTTCGCAGGCTGCATTATAGCTAGGGTGCGAGAATGCCTGATTCTCGCAGGCTACATCATAGCTAGGTCAGGAGGAGTTCGTAGTCTGCTCTATAGTCAGGGTGCGAGAATGCTTACACGTGGGAAAAATGAGCGTTTTCTCGAATCTTCTAGAAGGAGAAACTTCCATGGTGAGGTGGCATCTGAATGATTTGGATATTACTCGCTTTCATGATTTAGTGGGATCATCCTAACCTCCTCACCTTATCCTCTTCAGCTTATAAAAGGAGAGGATCTCTCATGGAGAAGGGCTAAGTTGTTTTTGGCTTGGGATTGTTAGCTTGGTTAGAGTGGCTTTGAGATTTGCTTTTTCAAGATACATTGTGAATATTATCAGATCTATGCTCTCAGAATTCTTGGAGTGGAAGTGTGTGGGGAACGAAGGATAGTTGGAAGGGACCTTATGACAGTAAGTCCATGGTTGTAATCTCTCTTTCACATTTAATATGATACAATAATACGGTTCTTTCTTATAAAGCTTGTTGTGTTTTATTGTATGATTCCTTGATCACATACATAGGTTTATATGGAGTTTATGTTATTACTATCACTTTGGTTGGTTGCGTTCTTTTGCAGGATCATCATTGTATGAGTGTTGGAACGGAGCTAGGATGGCGATGGTGAGAGGAAGTGGCATTTAAACGGTATGTCACCTATCCCTCTTTAGTTAGTAAATTCAATATCTAAAACTTAAGGAAAGCATCATGTTCTGGTGTGTTTTGTTCTAGATCTAGGTGGATCTAGGGAGATCAGTTAGTGTCTGCACCTACCGATTTATCCTATAACTATAAACCATAACATTCATCAACCATGTACCAAGATATGCCTCAAACATGTAAACATATACCAAAGTACATCTCAAACCATGTACCCAATATCCAGGATGCTCCTCAAACCATACACCAAAATCACGCCTTAAACATGTGCCAAAACATCCAAGATATGTATCTCAAACATGTGCATCCATGTGCCAAAAGGGCCTCCAAGACATGCCTCAAGAATGTACCAAAACAACCAATTTATATATCTCAAACATGTGTCATAAAATCACTAAGATGTGCCTCAAGCATGTCCCAACATCACCATGACAAATACTAAACCGGATACCAAGATAACCAATATATTCTTCTAACAATGTACCATAGCATTATCAATATGTACCTTATCATGTACCATCATCATCAAGACATGCCTTAAGCATGTATCAAATCACCAAGATACAAACCTCAAAAACATAGAGAACCATACCTTTGATTATGTAACAGACCTAGTGCATCAGATCACTAACATTCGTACCTTTATCAACTTCGGCATCCAGGGATGAGCATCTTTCTCAAATCTACCTCATCCTTGTGGGACTAACCCAAGCAACCAACAATGCCTCACGTGATGAGCATCAGTCAACCTGTGGGGGTTCCTCGCAGGATGCCCTAAGCCTGACCCACGAGGGTCATCTAAATTAGGGTTTCTTAGAAACCCTTTTCTCTCCTTTGCAACTACGATACCTTAACCCTTTCTTTGTTGTTTCAAATTCGCCAATATTACTTTCTCACTTGATAGGTATTCAATGAATTTGTGTGTGTGCTAATGAGAGGCTTCTTTAGGTGTATTTATACTTTTCAACCCAACTCCTTTACTTGCTTTAGGGTCAAACGGTAATATCTTATCGTAACTATTTATCTTCTTTTCCTTAATTTGGGGACAAACTTGTCACTTCTTATTACAACCATTTATGGGCTTCTTAACCATACTTCAGGGCTTCCATATTCAAGAGGTCATATCTCCTTAACCATGAGGAACCACATGACGTACCACCTACAATTGGAAATGACATGACAAGGGCTATCCATCTATGTATGTGTTACATGCATTTGCAATGTCCTTGATGGTATTATTCTTCAATCAACTTCAGGCTCCATGGCCATACCGTCAGGGCTTCTTAATAATTTAACCACCTAGCCTTATTTCCATAGCTTATTGTAGACTTATTCAAAGCATATTCCTATGAGGGACATGCTTAATAATACGCCATAAGGGGGCCACTTTGGAGACTTCTTCAAATACACCCATCTCTTCTAGATGCTTCCAAACTTGCTTCAAAGCTTCTTCTAGGTTTGACCAGGGTTGACATCAATGACAACCAACTATCCAATAATAACTAGTATTTTATATGTTGTTTAAGTTTTTCTCCTATATAGTATAGGTTATATTAGCTTACATTTATATATGTAGAACATCAACATATTTAATTTCACTTTTCATTTCATAACCATCCCCTTATTTTAAGTGATGGTCGCCAAGCCATAATTCATATGAGTCTCCTATCCAAAACAATGTGAAATATAATTGGGACTTCATACCTAGGAGTGCCCCTATCTTTTGAAGGGCACTATACACACACCAACAAACTATTACATCTGTGGTACACCCGATTGTATTGTTAATAGAAAATTTATAACCCAATTCTTCATTATTAAGGTTATATTTTCAATAATTGATCGCTATCCAAAAAAAAGAAAGGATATATTCAAATTTGAACCCTTTGTTTGAGTTTAGAAAATTAATTACACCTTTTTCACATCAATAGTAAAAAATTGGATACTTTATAATTTCAAAAGATATGCACCCTTCTTATGAATCTCTTAGTACGCTAACAAGGTTACTTTTTTTTTTCCTAATTGTTCTTTCCATTGTCCATGTGATAGATTGTTTTGAGATTGATGGAGGTTCTAGTAAAGCCAACCACTTTCCTTCTTGTGTCTTAGCTGTAGAACCCAATTCCCTTTCTTAATATGATTTTTTCGATTCATCTCACATTCTCATTCTCCTCAAGGTATTTTTAGACAAGATAACCAACATAGGAGGGGTTGCTGATTTTCCAAAGACGAAATCCGTATTCATGTCATGTCTACCATAGGGTGGGATAAGGACCTTTACCATCATTGTAAGGTATACATCTTAGCTTCTTCTTTTTGAGTAACTTATTGGGGATTCGACTCCAAGTATTTTAACCACTAGATTTAATAATTTTTCATTTTTTCCCAACATCCCTAGGCCTTTGAAAATACTTCTTTAAATTAACTTTTTAATTAACTTTTTTTCTCAACAAGCCTAACATTTGAAAATCATATTCTCATAATCAATTTCTTCAATATGTCGAGAATCATCACACTTTATAATAATCTCATCATCTAAACATTTTCAAACTAATAATGGTAATGATGATATTTCATAGATGTTAATTTTTTCTTAACTTCTATGTATCCACTCATTATTCTCTATGTAATGCTAAATGAGATGCATTATATTTGTTATTATGTAAATAAAATAAAAATCCATCTTTGTAATTATTTTCATAATTATTTCCATAATGTTCATTATAAATAATATTATATTAGTCCTATCATAGGTTACTAGTGTTTTTGTCTAAGCAATTTTTTTTAAGAAAAACTTTGTGAGTAAATCTAAGAGTTGTTTTACCATAACAATAAACCCATCATAGATTAGTGTATCTCCTTCAAGAATATTTAAACTAGGTATATGTCAATATAAAACTAGTCAAATGCTCTACAAAATTAACAACAATTGGTTGAGTTAAGTCGAATTCTAAATGGATGACTTTATCTTATAAAAAATATAAATAAAAAATAAATTTAATATTTCTTCAAAATATTATTCTACATTAAAATAATCTTAATTTTTTATTGGTTCAATGAATTTTTACATGAAAAGGTTTTTTTTTATTTTGATAATATAATAAATGAATAAAATGAATATAGGAAAAAAATGTATCTTTTTTTATAACTTTCCTCTTTTACATTCTGACACACCAATTTAGTGTCTGGTTTGACATGACTTTAAAAATAAATTATTATTATTATGAGATGCATGTACGCTAATAATCACTTCTTACATTAATTGTGACGTTTATATAGAGTGTAATGCCAAAAATTTTGTGGAGTTTTATTTTTGAAAATCATTTTTTTATGATTATATTTTTGTGAATGTCAACTTTCACATCTTCTATGTAATAGAATTTAGTATTATTTATGCATCACTCTTTACATAATCCATGCCTCTTGTTAGCATCATTGAAGTGGACATTTTCTTTATCACTAAATTATTTTTCTAGTTCTTTATTGGTCTATCTTCCTAGGCCAATGTACATGTCTTTAATGTCAATAGGTAGTTTGTTGGCTTCTGAGCCTATGAAAGATATTGAATTTGTAGGTGCTACTTGCATTCATACATAATGATTTTTAATTTACATGTTTTTTTTCTTTCTTCTATTTGTTTTAAGTAATGATTTAATTAAATTATTATCATCATTTTGTGCAATTAAAAAGTAGTTTCCAAAGGCATGTCACTAGTATTTCTCCAGTTACAAAGGAAATAATAGTGTGGTTATCATATGTGTGTGGATGCTTCATTGAATTTGTGGCTTGGATATTGAATATATATATATATATATATTGAGATGGAACCCCAACAATATATGTATAATGGGAAACAACAATGGCTGTAGTTTAGTTTGGTATGTGATGTTTGTAATTTTATATTACATTGTTGCATTTTTACTTTTTTTCTCCTTAATATTTTTGTGCATATATAATGGGGTTTTGTTAGTTTTGTGCAAGGACAATGGAAACAACATTCATTATAGATGAGGTAGGGTTCATAGCTCAAGAGGTTATCCTAACTGGTTGTCACTAACATTTTTGGGAATTTGACAAGTTTAGTGCCAATAAGTGCCTAGTTTGAATCCTCCTAGGTTAGGAACACTAGTTTTCAATGAAAGGTTTGTTAGAATATAATGGATGTGCTCATTTTACCATTGAAAATATCGCTATTGTCACCCAACCATAGGTTGAAGCCACCCTCCAAGCACCTTAACCTTGACATAGAATCACTCTGGAAGCAAACCCTAGGTTAGATAGCCAAACAAAGGATAGCACACCTTTCCCCAAGGATAGCGCACCAACAAGAGATGATCATATAGTCCAAACCCTAACCAAGAGATAGTCCAAACCAAACATGATATACTAGCTGCAACAACTACAGTGGAAGCTCTCCTCAAAACTGTGCACAAAACAGGGCACTGCAGTGCGCACAAGTGTCGCTCTGCAATTCTAAGACTGCCTGCCAGAATGAAGACTGGCCTCCTGTATTTATAGTAATTCTGGTTAAATACCCGGGCCGACTTCTCATTCTGGGTATCTGTCTGTTCAATATATATTATTTCTTCTAGCCGACTTCTTCTCTTGGAGGCTAATAACCTAATACAAGTTATCTTCTTGAGCCGACATGTCTTCTAGGGTTATTAGACAACTCATTAGAGTTTCTTCTTACTTCTCGGAGTATTCTATTCTTGTCAGGTTTACACGTGGAGGTAAATACCTCCCACAAATACCATAATATTAGCACTCTGTCCTAGCTAGGGAGGTATTACAGGTAATGGTCTTGAGCACAAACATACCATTCACTCGGTAGCACCAACATAGTTGTATAGACTATCTCATGACTAGATCATGAGCACCATCATCAACATCAGTGTCATTGGCTGCATCATCTCTCGAAACCATACTCTATCTGAGTAATTAGACATGATGTTGGATAAGTCACTCACACCAGAGAGTGACACAAGATCCATTCTTCTAATCTGGACATGTGACTTATAAAAATAAATGTCCTGAACCATTTTCGTCTGGGAAATCTTTGTCCATTGATCATCCATCTAGATGATAATCATTTTCAACACTGTTGATAGTCTTCAAGGCAATCAGAACAATATCATTCAATAGAACACAACTGTGTCTATCCATAGTAGTACACAACTACAATCCAATGGTACACTACCACACCAAGTAGCACACAGGTACTTGATCAATGACATATAGTCACAAACAGTGGAACACATCCACCACAGTAGTATACATCTACTGTCTAGAGACATGCAGTCTTCATAACAATCATTTGATATCAAAATACACAGAAACAATGTTATGATATAAACTGAATCATCTGGGCCATTCTTCCACTCACATCTATGAGATCTTGGAAGAGAATCTGCCCTCAAAAGGTAAAACATCAATGATGATCTATCTAGACTATTCTTCTCAAGCAAGGAAGAATAATTGTCCTGATTTTTGAGCCTGGACCATTCCCCACCCTGGGCCATTCCTCCGACACTAAACAAAGTGTAACCTGGAGAGAATGAGTCTTCCCTAAGGAATGTTTGTCCCTGATTGTTGAACCTGGACCATTCCTTTGGCACTAAACAAAGTGAAACCTGGAGAGAATGAATCCTCCCTAAGGAATGACTGTCCGAACCATTTCCCATGTTAACCACAAGAGGAAATGTATGTCCTGTACCAACCTCCAAAATAGACCACTCCCCATGTTAACCACAATGGGAAGTCATTGTCCGGCAAGGCGGGCCAAAATTCTTGAGTAACTCTCAATAAGAGAGACTGCACTAGACCACTCCCCATGATAACCACAATGGGAAGTCGTTGTCTATGGTACATCAACAATCTGGACCATTTTTCGAACTGGAAAATGTCTGTCCATCATAAATCTCAATCCACTTTCTGAACTGGAAAGAATATGCTCATCATATCCATCAATCAATAATACATCAGTGCTCCCTCCCAACCTAGGATTCATCTCTTCCTTTTTCAATAAGGAAGTCGTCTTCATGAGCTCCAACTTGAGTACGCAAACTCTTTCATCTTGAACAAAAGCTTTATCAAAATGTCTGCTTATCTGCTCATCTGTGGAGATATGTGTTGGAGAACCACTTTCTCCTTTCTGGACTTCATCACGAATAATGTAATGCTTGATTTCAAATTTACTTCAGTTTGGAACACTGGTCTTCTCTGAAGGATTCATGTAGCTCTAATCAATAAAGTATATCATTATTGGAAAACTGGAACATATTCATGTGGCACTTCTTCTGTCATCATGAGATCTTATCTTCTGAGTAATCATCTTGATACAATATCTTTGTTATAGAGAATATTCACCACGCATATGCTATGCATTGGAGGTTCTCCACCAAGTTATCTTCTTCTATCGGCATACAAGGGTCTCTTTCTAGTATGCCTCAAAGTATTGAGGTTTCTCTTCATATGCTCTTTGTTCAATTGCTCTGGAGAACATTCTTTGCATTCATTTGATGTAGAAATCCAACCCATGGATATTGCGGATGATATAAAGACTCATGTAGAGGTATGTCAGGTTTACTGGAACAAGTAATTGTCATAGTATTCTTCCTCCATATGGGAGAACCTCTAGTTCTGGATCTTGCAATGCTTGCATATATATACATTGTTCTTCATCACAAATTTCAGTTCATCTGCTTGATTGGTTTTATTGAGTTCATATAAGGTTGGTGATCTTATGATTCTTAATACAATGAATGGTTGTTCCGGCTTCTCTTTCTTTCTTGGAATCTTCATGTTCTTCCTCATGTTTTTCTTTAGCTCTTGGGTCCATGGAGTTTCTTGTAGATTCCATGCCCTAAATATTTCACTTATTCCTTTCATCATAGGATCACGGATGTGGATGGACAACCATGGATACTTTAAGGCTTCTCTTCGAAGAAGACTTCTTCTGAGGTTGAACTGAACACGTACTGTATTTCATGGCTACTACCATGGATATATACTTCATCATCTTGAATGGATCATAGGATTAGCCCCCTCCTAATCCTTGCTTCATGTATGAGTGCATATAATCGGCTCCCTCCGTCTAATAGAGTCCACGCTTCTGTCTACATCCTTATTGTCTTATGCAATGTATAATCGGCTCCCTCCATCTAACAAAGTCCACGCTTCCATCTTATTGTCTTCTGCAAAATGCCATAAGTCTTTCTCCAATTTTCTCATGATTGTTGAATTATTTCTATTTTTTCATCTTCTAAGTCTCTTCATGATTGATTCTGATTTCGGCTTATCTTGTAATACCTTCCACATGATTTGTTTGATGTATCCTTTCATGTGTATTATCTGACTTGTATAATGATAGCAATCCTTATCTTGTTGTTCTTCCATAAGTATAGTTATTCTTGGAACATATTATCTTTTAAGAGATAGATATACAATATATGTACAGAGACTATGCAAACAAGATATGTACAAGAAATAAGAAGAGTATTGTTACCTTAAGAAGAAGAAGTCTCTTTTCTTTGTAGGTTCCTTTTCTTCGGCAACGGATGCTTCATGTTTCTCCTTCCTTTTCTTTAGCTCGGGACAATGACTCTTGTAGTGACCATACTTTCAACAGTTGAAGCATTGTATTTCTGAAATATCTTTCTCTTGATTTGTCTTCCTCTTTGAACCAAGCTTCCTTTTGCTCCTGAAATTCTTGAATCTTGCTGTGAAGGCTTGATCATCGTACTTCTTTTGGGGTTTCTCTTTTGCATTGATCCTGGATTCTTCTTGAGCACATCAAGTCCAAAGTTCTTCAAATGTAGGATACTCCTTCTTTGTGTTCATGCTTGTGGAAAATGAATCCCACGTCTTGGGAAGACCATTGAGTACTATGTTTACCAATTCCTTCTCTGAAATGATTTCTTCAATAGCTTGTAGTTAATCTCTTAACTGAGAGATTATCACAAAGTATGATGTTATTTTGTCATCATCATTCATCTTCATTTCACGGAGCGCATTCTTCACACTCATTGTTTGTCCAATGTTTTTGACTGAGAAGAGGTTTGTTAGGGCATCGCACATCTTCTTCGATGAGTCAAGATGGGATATGTAGGATATCAAGTGGTCTTTTATAGATTCCACTATGATACTCATAGCATTGATGTCACCGTCTTTGAACTTCTCCATAACTGCAACGTTCTGTGGTTCCTTCTCTTTTCCTTCTCCAAACTCTGGTTTCACGATCTTTCCTTTCATGATATTCGACACTTTATTCTTAGCAAGGATGAGGTCAATCCTTATCTTCCATGCTCTGAAGTTAGAAGCTCCATGTAACTTGTTTTCTGACTTCATAGAGTAAGTCATGGCTGCTTTGACTTGGTCAACCCTAGATTTGACCAGAAACTCAAACTTGACGTCTTGGCTTGCTAAGAGTACCGGGAGATGCGATAGGCTAGGGCACACTGATCTATTCAGAGATTAGGTCAATCCCTTCACTTAAGGTTACTCAACGAGAGGATTAGGTTTTCTGCAACTGCACCTGCTAGTAACCCTAGCAACAGTGCTTTGGTGACTACTCCTACTAGAAACCCTAGCAAAATTTCTTCAACGAGCTTAATATCCTTTTGGCTATGTTTCCTTCCAGTACTTAGACTGAATGAAGGAGGTGTGGTCCCATAACCTGTTAGAATATAATGGATGTTCTCGTTTTACCATTGACAATATCGATATTGTCACCCAACCATAGGCCGAAGCCACTCTATGAGAACCTTAACCTTGACAGAGAATCACTCTGGAAGCAAACCCTAGGCTATATAGTCAAACAAAGGATAGCGCACCTTTCCCCAAGGATAACGCACCAACAAGAGATGATCATATAGTACAAACCCTAACCAAGAGATAGTCCAAGCCAAACGTGATCTGCTAGCTGCAACAATTGCAATGGCAGCTCTCTGTTACACATCAAGACATCCTGGCATCTACAACTTTTCTCCGCTCTCTGGGATTACCGTACTTTCATGAAGACCGCAACTGGATTTACTCCTTTCCAGTTGGTGTATGGCATCGAAGCCGTTTTACCAATCGAGTGTGAGATTCCATCTCTGAAACTTAAAGTATAACTCCTACCCCATACTTTTTCCGAAGAAGAACGTTTCTTATATCTATCCAAACTGGACGAAACACGTCGTGATGCCTCTCTCGTTAACGAGGCACATCAGAAACGGATTAAAAATCAATACGACAAATCCGTCGATCCTCATACTTTTGCAGAAGGAGACTTATTCCTCATCTATGACCAGGCTCATGACAAATTAGGGACAGGTAAATTAGAACATCTGTGGCATGGCCCTTGTTGTAGTAAAATCTCCCTGCGGACAGGTAGATCACCTCTAAGGCTTGACCTTAACCCTAGATAGAAAAATTCTTAACGTGGACACTGACTTCCTTTCAAATCTATCTAAACTAATGCATGAGAAGGGAGGATAATAGAAGTACCTTTCAATCGACGTTTGTCCCTGCACGCTCCGAGTTGTGCTCCAATCCTTTGCTCCTCGCTGAGGTCTGTGGACAAAAAAAGATACGACCACTTCCTACTCTATTGACATTAGCTTGAAAACAGATCTATCACTAAATGATAAGTTCATGTAACATCAGACACAAACTAGAAAGAAACATGCCAAGTGTGTCATATTAATGAGAATAACGACAGCAGTACTTACAATCGTAGATGCGAATGCAACAACTTTATCAAGTCCTCTTCGTCTAACCCTTGCCTGAAAGATTCACAACCTGGATAATAGCAGCTTCACTGATCGCTCTCCTTTGGCTGACTGTCAGTTTCCTCCAAGATCATAAGTTTCATATGTTCAATTATTCCTTTGCACCACTTATGAGATCATAAGTTTGGTGTGATTCTCCTTTTCCATTCCTCACTTATGAGATCATAAGTTTGGTATCATTCTTCATTTTGCAGTCCTCTTTCACCATTATAAAGCTTGCTTATATAGCCTTGGAGAGGCTCAACAATCTTGAGATATCCTTGGGGAAGGTGAGGATTTTCCTCCTTCAGTTGAGGATCTGCCCTAGGATCATGGCTGGACTAGGGATTCGAATCCAACTGCCTTCCAAGAATGAAAAGATGCTTCCCCCATTCATCTCAACAGCTTAACAACCGCCCAGAATAGGTAGCGCTCCCTCAAAAGGGCCATCAGAGAGATGTAGTGCTCCCTAGTAAGCTTTAGGGGGCGCCAACGCTCTCAAAATCTATAGCGCTCCCTCAAAAGGGCCAGGGGAGCGTTATAACGCTCCCTGACAGTGTAAGGGGGAGCGTCGACGCTCCGAGATAGTGTAAGGGGGAGCGCTCCTCTCCAAAACTCAGTTTTTTGGGTGATTTCAGATGGCAAAAGGTTGTTTGACTTCAGTAGATTAGTTCTCCTCCTTCAAATCAGTTATGTGAGATGTTATAAGTGCCTCCTTAGTGTCGTTATCATGACAATATGTCTGAACATCCTTTGCGACACTAGTGACCAACTTGCGACACTTGCGAAAGTTGAGAGGGACAATGTGACACTTACGACAGTTGAGGGGGACAATGCGACACTTATCCAGCTGAGAAATTTTGACGTGTAACAGAATGCCCCCCAAAGTATGAAGTCAGAAGATGCAAACTGATGACTGAAGTACTTTGTAGACGTTCAAGCAAGGGTATAGACTCGGAGAACCTGACGGAAGATGCACACAAACATCCAACAAATATCATGACATACTTCAAAACCCAAGGCAGGCATACCTATGCTTGGATGATTAAGATTTGAGATATGGCCACCATAATATACAGCGGATCCATAATTGTATTGATAAAAAGGTATAGCCACCGAAGATACAATGTGGATCTATACTATGATGACTCGGACTGATCGTAGCCACGAAGAATACACAGTGGATCTACGAGATGACAAGACATAGCCACGACCAATACAAAGTGGATCTATGTAACAATGTATGTTCTCTTTGTCCAAAAAACTCCTTCGCAACCTGAGCAAAGCATGTATCAAAGTGATGGCTCAACCCAGGGTCTTCATACCAATCCCGATATGGTACGAATCTAACCATGTGAATATATGTCCTGATGTCAAACATGGCAGAAACCACTTGATTACCGATCAATGGTGTGAACCGTTAACAAGTGCGAGGGACATCACCATTAATGTCAATGATTCCCAAGGTACCCTAGTACATTCCAGTGAATGTGAATAGATGAGCTGAAGTCGAACATCCGTGGAATCATTCGATCAGAGGTCAATGATGTAGACCTACTGTCGAACGTGAGGAGGCCTGCCATTGAGGCATGCAGGTCCCAAAGTACTAGCTAGTTTCTAAGTCTAATTCCTGGATAATGTGTCGGAGTCGACAAGAATAGACTCGTCGAGGGAGGGCCTTGATGTATCCCCCATCAACGATGTGAAACGTGTATGAAGATGTAATTGGTAGGTCAAAAGAACATGGACTGACACAGGTTTTGAGGTAAGATATTTGGGATGGTTGACTCTCGGAGTGGATACTTCCCTTGAACACTGAGGCACAACAACAAAACATGACATGGACCAAAACTGTGCAATGGATACTGTGACTTGCGTCGGGTGACCCAAAGGAGTGAAAGGAAACTCAAAGG
>ML794517.1:94742-109374 GCA_009831015.1 Picea engelmannii
AGACACAAACTAGAAAGAAACAGGCCAAGCGTGTCATATTAATGAGAATAACGACAGCAGTACTTACAATCGTAGATGCGAATGCGACAGCTTCATCAAGTCCTCTTCGTCTAACCCTTGCCTGAAAGATTCACAACCTGGATAACAACAACTTCACTGATCGCTCTCCTTTGGCTGACTGTCAGTTTCCTCCAAGATCATAAGTTTCATATGTTCAGTTCTTCCTTTGCACCACTTATGAGATCATAAGTTTGGTGTGATTCTCCTTTTCCATTCCTCACTTATGAGATCATAAGTTTGGTATCATTCTTCATTTTGCAGTCCTCTTTCACCATTAGAAAGATTGCTTATATAGCCTTGGAGAGGCTCAACAATCTTGAGATATCCTTGGGGAAGGTGAGGATTTTCCTCCTTCAGTTGAGGATCTTCCCTAGGATCATGGCTGGACTAGGGATTCGAATCCACCTGCCTACCAAGAATGAAAAGATGCTTCCCCCATTCATCTCAACAGCTTAACAACCGCCCAGAATAGGTAGCGCTCCCTCAAAAGGGCCATCAGAGCGTTGTAGCGCTCCCTAGTAAGATTTAGGGGGCGCTAGCGCTCTCAAAATCTATAGAGCTCCCTCAAAAGGGCCAAGGGAGCATTATAACGCTCCCTGACAGTGTAAGGGGGAGCGCCGACGCTCCGAGATAGTGTAAGGGGGAGCGCTCCTCTCCAAAACTCAGTTTTTTGGGTGCTTTCAGATGGAAAAAGGTTGTTTGACTTCAGTAGATCAATTCTCCTCCTTCAAATCAGTTATGTGAGATGTTATAAGTTCCTCCTTAGTGTCGTTATCATGACAATATGTCTGAACATCCTTTGCGACACTAGTGACCAACTTGCGACACTTGCGAAAGTTGAGAGGGACAATGCGACACTTACGACAGTTGAGGGGGACAATGCGACACTTATCCAGCTGAGCAATTTTGACGTGTAACAACCCTTACATCGTAAAATGTGTTCTACATAGAGGCACCTACAAGTTAGTCGATTATGATGGAATTTCCCTAGGGGAGCCCCGGAACGGGCTTTACCTTAAAAAGTACTATGCCTAGATCACCTAGCATGTGTACGTTGTACATTATTGTATTTTAGTTTGGTGTTTCTGTTTCTTTCGTGTGCTCGAGTCTTTACCTTTTCCACTCATAACTGTGCCTTGTGTTTTCATGCGCAGATGATGTCTTCCTTTCCTATCTTTGTCGGGTTTGCAGATGGCTCTAGTCGACACACCCGGAACATTGCTTCGGTAGCATGGGTCATTTACCAATTTGACGAGGTGGTGAATTCAGGAGGTATTTGCTTAGGACCAACGACTAATAACATGGCAGAATATCATGCTATCATCGGACTCTTGACCCAAGCCTCCTCCCTAGGTATATCTCGTATCATTGTTAACCTAGACTCCCAACTCGTGGTCTATCAACTCAATCGTATCTACGCTATTCGCAATCCTATCCTTCTACGTCTCCACCTACAAGTTCACCGTCTTGAACGAATGTTTGATTATATCGAATACAGACATATTCCACAAGAACTCAACAATATTTCGGATTCGTTATCTAATTACATCATGGATCGGTATCTCGCCCATATATAAGATTTCATAAAGGAAAGCAAAATTGTACATCACATGTAAATTAAAACACATCACATTAAAGGCATCATCATGTACAAATCATTTGGCACTGTAAAAACTCGGAACTGTATATATATACATAGTGTGACTGAAAATTTTTTGATTACATGAAAAAAAGTATTTAGAAGAGCAAAATGTTGGGTATTTACACCCGTACAACATCGCCTGACAAGTCATACAAAATAAGATCACCAGAGAGACTCTAATCTCCCTACACTACATTGTACTGAGAGTACCATATCACTGCACACACTACGTGTCTCAGTAGAGAATTAACATTCTCTGGAACTCCCATAGTGTGCCTCTATAGATGTAAAGGCACTTCTCCCTTCCATAGAGGAGGAATGCCCATCGTGAGGCCTTGAAGGTTTATTTCAACCTCCCGGAGACCTATCACTGGTGCTCTTGGATCTGCTGCAACCGGAGCACCCCCACGACGTCCTGGTATCGGTATCTTAGCCAGGCACACTGCTCCCTTGTATGCATGTTGAAAACAATACATCCATTAAAATCTCTTCTACGTACCAAAAAAATATATATATACATTAAAAACTTAAAAAACAAAAACTAGACAAGGTGTTGCTTAGTCTCCCACCTGACGCATCCCAATATTCCCCCGCGGGTAGAATCAAATCCATGCTCCCGCGAAAGTCCACATTTGCATACAGGAAGTCTTATATCCAAAGATATTGGCATCTTAGCCAAGCGAAAAAGTCACCGGTGAAACAAAACTCTGACTTTGCCACTAGTCTCGGAGACAAACTAGTCCACCGTTCCATTCGTGGTTCTTCCACTGGTCGTACTGCCAGTGCTATCTGAGGCTGTATCTGGGGGATGCACTCTAAGAAAAATGAAACCAAGAAAGAGCCATTTCTGAACTGTTTCTGCCCCATCCTACAACGCGAAACTTGTTCCTTCACATTTCGAAGGAACCCTGCACTCCAGTTAAACAGTATTGGCTCCAAACACTATACGCCATAAGCTACCTATGATCTCGATGCTAGTTGTGCGCTAGTACTCCCCGTCACACTCATGATGGCAAAAAAAATGGACCGGAGGGGTAACTCTTTGATATCCTTGATAGGGATTCTACCCCCTACCAATCTTGCTCCTGGGACACAATGACGTGCCATATACACACCCACTTGCTCAGGAAGTGCCCTCTGTCTAGAAAAAGATATAGGAACCCCTCTTTTCGAGAGGACAGTCAAGAAATATACATCTTCCAACTCGATGGTTAGAAGCTGTGTTCTGATCCGAAACCCTTGCTCCGCGACATCCCACAAGCTGATTATGTTCTCAAGCAATAGAATCTCCTTCTTCATTTTTTGCAATTTGAAGAATTTCAGTAAGCCACAAGCTCTCAACGCGCCCCGCATGCAAGGACTCCGCAAAGAAGCCAAGTCATCAATCTCATGTTCTCGTTCTTTCCACTCGATCATGGTCGCCGAAATCACCTACAAACGAAAAAACAAAGAATTTCATTATTCAATTTTTTGGCAATTTCGACAATTTCTTAAGCAATTTAAAACTTGAAATCTAATGCCCACATTGTTCAAAAAGGACCAATCCCTCTTCTCATTACTCAATAACCCATGCACAGCAATAAAACATTTAAAATTAAAACAATTTCCATCAATGGCTGTGTGGGCATATGTTTGAGTTTTTTATGGA
This sequence comes from Picea engelmannii, assembly GCA_009831015.1. Taxonomy (NCBI): domain Eukaryota; kingdom Viridiplantae; phylum Streptophyta; class Pinopsida; order Pinales; family Pinaceae; genus Picea; species Picea engelmannii. Next base: position 98,093 of record ML794517.1, read on the forward strand.
TTCTTTGACAAAAATGAACCATCCACCCAAGTGTCAAGGCGTTGGCATCTTTTCTATCACCTTCTAAAAACGTTTTTTCAAGAGAATGTCTTTTTCCCATCGTATTTAATAGAGGTCGATTTGATCTTTTTTGGAGCATCTTAGGGCTTCATTTTTAAATTAAATACTGCTATGAAAATGAATATTAAAACATGTAATTAAAAGAAGGGGAGATGAAGATCTACCTGGTCCAAACAGAAAGAGGAACGGTCAACCGTAGCTCCGGTATCAAGCGAAACAAGATCCACCTCCAAAGTGAGAATCTCCACTGCTACAAATCCTTATGCAAAATGAAATGGTAAATGAAGATTTTTCTTGTATTACTATTTATAAATTTTCATTTTTTATAAGGTATAGCTATTTATGGGTTTCTCTGACAATATAATGGCTTCACTAAACCACTGGATTGCAGTTTTGACACTACAGGTTTCCAAGCAGTTCTGATCGTTTGTTTACCTTGTCACATCCATGAGCATAGTCTTAGTTCGTTTTCAAGCTCGAAAATATGAGAACGCACCGGGTAGAATTTTATCTCTTTTTCGGACCCACATGGACACACGAAAAAGGAACCCCATGTATTCATCTTTAAACTCTTTTCAGACTCTCTAAATATGAAAATATCGTCAAGTGACCTTGCTTCCTTTCACACTCGTTAAAAGGATCGAAAGGGCATTTTTCGAGCGATAGTTTATCTCTTTTTCGGTCTCATCAGACTACTGTACGAAAAAGGAACTGAGAGAGTTCTCTTTTAAGTGTTTTTCCAGACTCTATAATCATGAAAAACCTTCGAGTTTTCTATCTTTGGACTCGCTAAAACAAACATCGACATACCCATAGGAGATCAAACCCTTACTTCTTCCAGTTCATTAAACAAAGGAAGAGGAACTTACCGAAGGTGAGTTATATCGAGCATGTGTTACCCTCCTCGAGCTCATTAAATAAAAAAGAGGTACTCATCTATCTGGATGGGGAAAAATTTGAAAGAAGCAAGCCAAGCAGTCTCTTGAGAACATTACGAAGTAATTCTTAGAGTCGCCCTTGAACATGGAACTTTGTCATTTGCACACATTATAATCCGTTGAACCTCTGCACTGAGCCAATCCTTTGAGTTTCTTTCACTCCTTTGGGTCACCTGACATAAGTCACAACATCCACTGTATCATCAAGTTTTAGTCCATGTCATGTTTTTGCTGTTGTGCCTCAGTGTTCAAGGGAAGTATATGCCTATAGAGTCAGCCATCACAAATATCTTGTCTCAAAACCCGTGTCAGTCCATGTTCATTTGATCTACCAATTACATCTCTATGTCCATTTTGTGTCATTGATGGGGGATACATCAAGGCCCTCCTTCGATGAGCCTATTCCTGTCGACCTCAACACATTATCTAGGAATTAGGCTTAGAAACCAGTTAGTACTTTGGGACCTGCATGCCTCAATGGCAGGCCTCCTCACATTCAACACTGGGTTTACATCATTGACCTCTGATTGGATGATTCCACGGATGTTCAACTCCAGCTCATCCATTCACATTCATTGGAATGTACTAGGGTACCTTGGGAATAATTGACATTAATGGTGATCTCCCTTGCGCTTGTTAACGGTTTACACCATTGACCGATAATCAAGTGGTTTCTACCATGTTCGACATCAGGACATCTATTCACATGGTTAGATTCGTACCACATTGGGATTGGTAAGAAGACCCTGGGTTGAGTGATCACTTTGATATGTACTTTTCCCAGGTTGTGAAGGAGTTTCTCTTGGACAAATGATACATACACTGTTACATAGATCCACTTTGTATTGGTCATGGCTATGTATTTTCATCTCATAGATACACTGTGTATTCCTCGTGGCTATGATCAGTTCAGGTCATTAGAGTATAGATCCACATTGTATCCTCGATGGCTATACCTTTTCATCAATACAATTATGGATCTGCAGTGTATTTTATGGCGGCCATATCTTGCAAGTCTTGATCACCCAAGCATGGGTATGCCTTCCTTGGGTTTTGAAACATGTCATAATGTTTGTTGGATGTTTGTGCACAACTTCCATCAGGTTCTCCAAGTATATACCCTTGCTTGAAAGTCTACAAAGCATTTCGGTTATCAGTTCTCATCTTCTAACTTCATACTTTGGGGGGAAATCTGTTACACATCAACATTACTCGCTTTGATAAGTGTCGCAAGTGTCGCATGTTCCTCACAACTGTCGCAAGTGTCGCATGTTGTTCACAAGTGTCACAAATGTCAAACAAATCTTACTGCCATGATGACGACACCAAGGAGACACTTAGAATACCTCAAACACGTGATTTGGAGGAAGAAGGATGGTTAACTGAAGTCAGGTATCTCTTGCCACCTGAAAGGAGCTTTCAAACTAAAGTTTTAGAAGGGAGCGCTCCCCTATCTCACCCTTAGGAGCACTAGCGCTCCCCTATAAGGTGATAGGGAGCGTTATAGCATCAAACTGCCCCTCTGCAGAAGCGCTATAGCATTTTAGAGCGTTGGCGCCCCCCTAGAGCTTGCTAGGGAGCGCTATATCTCCCTGATGCCCCTTTTGAGGGAGCGTTGTCTAATCTGGGCAACAGTTGATCTGCTGAGGAGAATAAGGGGAGGATATTTCAAGTTTGGAAGGCATCTACATTCAAATTCCTGGTTCAATCGTGATCTTAAGAGAAGATCCCTGATCTAAGGAGGGAATTCCTCAACTTACCCTAAAGATACCTCAAGACGTTAAGCCTCTCTAAACCTATATAAACAGACTCTATGATGGTGGAAAGGGGAGGAAGAATGGCAAGCATGAAACCTATGATCTCATAGGAAACACACAGTGAGCTGGAGGAGAGTAATCAGTGAAGTTGCTATCATCTGGGTCGTGGATCTTTGAGAAAGGGTTGGAAAAAGGGAACTTGATGAAGCTGTCGCATTCGCATCTACGATTGTAAGTTACTTATGTCATTGTTCTCATCAATATGACACGCTTGGCCTGTTTCTTTCTAGTTTGTGTTTGATCTTACATGAACTTATCGTTGATAGATAGATCTATTTTCAAGCTAATATCAGTAGAGTAGGAAGTGGTTGTACTATTTTTTTTCTACAAGGCTCATCGAGGAGCGAAAGATCGGAGCTCAACTCAGAGCGTGCAGGGACAAACACCGATAAAAGGTACTTCTATTCTCCTTCCTGCTCATGCATTAGTTTGTATAGATCTGAAAGGAAGTCAGTGTCCACGTTAAGCATCTTCTGTCTTAAGAGTTAAGAGTCTATCTCTCAAGAGGATATCTACCTGTCCGCGGGGAGATTTTCATTCAACACTCTCCTCAAACCCGCGCACAAAACTGGGCACTGCAGTGCGCACAAGTGTTTCTCTGCAATTTTGAGAGACTACCTGCCAGAATGAAGATTGACCTCCTGTATTTATAGTAGTTCTGGCTAACTTCCTTGGCTTAATTCTCATTCTGGGTATCTGTCTGTTCAGTATATATTATTTCTTCTAGCCGACTTCTTCTCTTGGAGGCTAATAACCTAATACAAGTTATCTTCTTGAGTTGACATGTCTTCTAGGGTTATTAGCCAACTCATTAGGGTTTCTTCTTGCTTCCCAGAGTATTCTATTCTTGTCAGGTTTACACATGGAGGTAAATACCTCCCGCAACTACCATAATATCAACAAGGTTTACTAGGGATGACATCCACAAATGTAGGGAAGTATCCCTTGGATTTCTTGGCAAGTTTTTTATTGGAAAGAAAATATGAGGAAGAGCTCATATTAGTTCATTCATAAGATCATGCATGTTCCCTCTAGTAACACATGAACAACCATTAAGTGATGGAAGCAACAATGATAATTTCTCTTGTGGAGTATATTACAAGCATGATAGTGGCTATTGTGATGGTTGTTAGTCAGTGAAGGGCACCTCTTTTAAAGGAAACTTGAAAATAAATAACAAATACCAAATACCTATGGAAATAACAAGATTGATACTCATGTGATGCAATGGTGTAATTCATGTCTTTGTCATGGTTCAAGTTGACTCAATGTGCAAGAGGAAATGATTGGCTGAAAAAGCTCTCAAGTATCTCTAATGAAATGCATAGATAAAAAGAGATGCAAACATGAAGAATGTAAAAATATTTTTTCTCCAACATGATATTTATTATCCTCTATTTCTCTAGAAATGTCTTTATATATATTTTTACAAAGGATGAATCTAGTTTTATTGACAATGTCAATTTTAATTGCTTAGCTCTTAAAATAATGAAAAATTCAGTATAATCATGGCTTCGTTGTGCATTTATTTCCTTACACTAATTAATACGATGTATTAAATATTATATGTCTAATGTGGCATTTCAGTGCCTCCCAATTTACATGGAAAAGACCCTCACTTTTCTCCTGGTTTACATGGAAAGCACCCTCAGTTTTATCCTAGTTTACAAAACGCCATACTATTCAAGGTTGCTAAAGTAGCCAACCTCACAGTTTAGGAGATGTGCTAGAGAAAACTTGATCTTGTGTTTTCTACCAACAATTTTAACTTGACTATTGATGTCTTGTCAAATGCAAGTGATTGTGGCTAAAGTGATGAATGGTGAGATGGAAATGTATGGGGAAATTATAAATGGGAATTAAGGAGCTCAAAAAACGTGTTTCCATCTAGAGAAATTGCAAGATAGATAACTAAACCACAATTGTCAATTGTCTCTCTAGTGTTTTTTCATTCTCTACAAATATCAACTTTATAGCATTGTCAACATATCCACCTATGATAATGGGAAGGTCTAAACTGATTATAACAATGGACAGACTACATATTCCTATAGAAATAAGGGCTATTCAATAAGAATCATGCCAAGATTCAATACCAAAACCTTTGAAGTTACCCATGAAAGCACCACCACTAGAACTCATAGTAGATTTCCCATGTATAAATAAGAAAGAATTACCATATCCATATGGGGTATTTAGCTTCCATTTATGCAAGGTGACATGAGCTGCTGGAAAATTTGTATTAACTAGAAAAAATGAATTCGTAGAAGAAAAAAATATGAAAGTTGGAATAGTGCAATGTTTTGTATGTTGAATCATATAGAATGTTCTTTTTGTGGATCTCCTAAAAAGGGTCATCAGATCAACAAATTGTCACAAAGAGAGAGAAATAAATTGTTATGAGCCTTGTTTAGACCCAAGACTATGACATATTATCTTTGACATAGCTCTCAAACATGTAAAATATTCAACATATGCCACTATAGATTAATACCAATAAAATGAATAGGAACAAAAAAAGTTTTGTCCTCTTCATTTCCATTTATAGTTTAAGTGAATATTATGGAGTTCAATCATTATTGATTCCTTCTCTCTGCATCAATATGGTTGTGGTGTAGAAAGTGAGATATGCACATATAACAAATAAAACATATGTTCCATCATGTGAGATTTTAATATATGTGATATCTCTTGAAGATGGGGAAAGCATTCTTTGAGAAACTAAAATACCATTAAGGGTGAAATTTTGAAGCTATTGAGAAGAATTATCCCAAAGAATTAGTAGTCCTTCTATAGAGAGAGATACATTATATACTCAATTAATTGGTAGTCGCCTCCCCCTTGAGATAATGTGCAGGTCTGAATTGATTATAATAATGAATGGACTACTTCTTCTTGTAGTAGGAAGGGCTATGCAATGATGGTATAATGTAGAGATGTCATTTATGTAAGGTGACATGAGTTGGTAGAAAATTTATATCAACTAAGACTATTGAACCCATAGAAGAAAAAAGAGTAGAAGATAGAATAGTGCAATGTGTTGTGTGTTGAATCACATAGAATGTTATTTCTATGGGGTTCCTAAAAAGTGTCATCAAATCTATGTAAACAAGCAACGACTTGTCAGGAAGAGAGAGAACTAAATTGGTATGAGCCTTTTTTAGAGCCAAATATGTGACATCATGTCCTTGACATATCTCTCACACATGCAAAATATTCAACACATGCTAATCTAGAAGACCAATAGAAGGGACATGAACAACAAAGGTTCAATCCTCTTCATTTCCATCTACAATTTCAATTAAACATTATGGAGTTGAATAATTATCGCTTCCTTCTCTCGACATTGATATGATTGCAACATAGAAAGTTGGATAAGCACATATACCAAATAATATATACGTGCCATCATGTGAGATTTGAATACACATGATATTTGTTGGAAATGGGGAAAAAGTTTGTAAGCAAGTAAATTCCATTAAGGGTGAAAGTTTGAAGCTATTGAGAAGACCCATCCCAAAGAATTATCATTTCTTCTACAGAGAGAGATACATGATTTACTCTATTTATTGGTAGCCACCTCATCATGCATCCCCTCACTACAAGGAGAACACCTTGTAGAGGAGGTTTTATGGAACGTCCCCAAAATTTTTATCCCTTATCTATTTATAGCAGAGTTTTTTAGTGGAGGAAGGCAACCAAAAGTTTTTGTGGAGGTTTTTAACACAATTGGCCTCAATCGTCACCACACACCGGTGTGCTTACAAACATAATGTTGCGATGCTTAACAAATAAAATGCACATATAATCATTATTAATATAAAATGCTAAAATATCATTTTTTTATTTAAAAAAAATTAAAATGCATAACGGTTCTCCATGATAACCTAAGTGCAATGGTGCATATACAAAGGGCACACCGATTGAGGTTAGAAAAATTTGTTATTCAATAAAAAAATAATTTTAAAAACCATAAACCTTTCACAGTGCACTTAAAAAACCCTATAGCCCCAATGCGTCTACAATAGTGGCACATAAGAAAATAATAATAGTGCGCTTAATAGTACTATAGCCTTGGTTTTTTTAATATATACCCAAAAATCCAACCGGTGTGTTACTCATACTCGAACACACTGGTGCTTCCAACTATATGGCACACTGTTTTAAGGTAAAATAAAAACAAGCATACTGGTGTGTTTAGGTACAAAGAACGAATCAATGCATCTTATTGTCAGGTGCACCATGAAAGGGTAAAATAAAATATTACCAAGCCGAATTTAATTATCACATTTCCTTCTATACTTCCAACCTCTCACTCAAGCACCAATGCTCACCCTCCTTCTACAACCGCCTCATTTGCAGTGCCTTCCTCTGTGTCCCTGTAGATTCCATACATTTTCAAAATTTTTAAAAAAGTTGAAAATTTTCATTTTTCCTTTACATACCAACCATGCCTCCTTGGGTGAGAAGAGATCAAGTAAATTGGCCTTACATTTGGAATTTTTTTCATTTAATTTTTTTTTTGCGTGGTGTGCTTCATGCATTCTGTTCACCCCAGAGATAATGCATCTTGTGATTTTATAGGAAGCACTATACACAATACATCATTTGAATTTATAGGAAGCACTGCTAGCAATGCATATTAAATTACACAAAGAACTGCTAAATACTAAGAATCATGCACCAGAACGAGGTTGTCCATTACGACTTCCTCTGTCTTAGAAGAGGAATTGTCTTTGCAAAAATGCCACTAGTGCATTATGACAAATTAAATGCATCAATACCCCTCACTGAAATGAATGCCCTGTGACCAAATTGAATAGCAATTTGACGTTGAGGAGGAATTTCGCAGTGCCATTTGTACAATTGGTTGCTAGAATATGGCATGTTACAATTGGTGTCCGAGAGATGAAAAATTACTCTCGAACATAAAAGAGATATTCAATAAGCCCCTTGAGGTGAAGAATATGAAGTCTAGGTGTGATATTTACAAGTTAATTGATGCCAGTTATTATGGCTACAAGGATGCCAAGAATTGTATCTTGAAGAAAGTTGAGTGGCCCGCAAAGGTGGAGATGTGGTCCAGAGAATTGAGGGAGTGACATAAGATTCATTATGTCCCGAGGGAGGCCATGTTGAATTTTAAGAGTGGGGATTTCACTACATTAATCCATTCCTATTCGAGGAAGAGGAGTATGTGGAGGAAGAAATGGGAGAGTATGAAAAGCGAAACCAACAACAAAGAGAGTGAGATTTTATTTCTCATGTTTCCATGTTCCCCTTCCAGATGAGAAATAGATTGAGTACATGGTTATGGAGAAGATGAAACATGAGCTTCTTAGTAAAAAAATGAGTGAGGATCTCATGGAGGAGCAGGTTGAGGCCAAGGTAATGCTTAATATTCAATGATAAGGTATGTTGGTGAAGCTTATGGATCGTCATTGTTTTTCAAATATGCTTGTTAAATTATATTAAATATATAATACAGGACTTAGGTCATTCTTGAGGCTGATAGAGTATTATAATTAAGACATCCACTGGGGTTAATTTATTTTTGATTGGGAAAAATGACCAAGATGACAGACTTGGAAGGGAACAAAGTTGATGTGCCTAGTGCCACCAGTAAGGGTCTCAATTACATATACTTCAGGGCTACGAAATTCCTCCCCGATGTCAAAGAGATATTCAATAATCCACCCAAGGAAAAGAAGAGGAGGTCTAGGTATGAGATTTAAATGCAAATTTATGCCAGTTATTATTTCTATAAGAATGATGAGGATGGTATATTGGATGAAGTTGAGTGGCCCATAGAGGAGGAGATGTGAGATAGAGAACTAAGGAAGTGGCAGAGGATCGAGTTTTTTCACTAATTTATGAGAGGCATCGAAGGGTGACCTCCATTTTTTCCTCTGCAAAACTTTAATTGAGGAGGTTTACATTTTTACTTTATCAATTAAATTGTTCGTCGATGTTTTTTTACGTAACAATCACACTTGTGCGCTATAAATAGTATATCACATTGGAAAAGTGAATCACAAAAAAAATGACACTTGCATTTATCATAAATGTGTCGAAATATACAACGAAAAAATGCACAGGAATTTCATTTTCTCTAAATGTATGTGTTTATAAATGAAACCCTAATCATTATCTCATTCTTTTGTCAAAATTTAGAGGGGAGATTTTTGCAAGAGAGATTTACCAACAAAGACTTTGGAGTGGGTGGATTTTTTTTAAGAGCCAAATTTGTACGGGATCACCATAGGTCACATACAAATCTGTAGAGGAGAAATTACAGGTATGTGATTTCATTCTATTAATCACCTCAATATTTCCCCTATTCGATTCAAACAATTTTTAGTGCATTCTCGAAAAAATAAAAGTGTTTCATAGTTACCTTTGGTATTGGAAGCCCTAGCTTCCTTGTTATTTCTCTTAGTTTCCCACTCTATATTTCACAACGAGATTTTTTTTGAAGCAATAGATTTTTATAGGGTTTGTTTACTTGTAGGGAGTTTGTTATCTGTTGCAATAGGACCACTCATTGCATTGGATCCCAAACCCTATCACTATCATCTTTCTTTTAAAAAAAACTTTCGTAGTTAGCAGTGGGCACTATACAAGAATAACGCACCGTTGTGTATGTTCTTGTCAACAACACCCCTACGTTTAAAATGAAAATAGCATTGTTTTTCATATCGAAAGAGTCATGTTTTAAATTTGTTCACAAGTTCGGTGTTGCACAATGACGCAACCCGCCCATCACCGAGCAAGTCGCTCCACCAAGACCTCCTAATTCTCACGGGCCCGAAAAGTTAACGGCTCTCTTTCTCCCTCGGGAGTTCCTGTCTCCCACAGAACACTATTCGGAAAATCTTCCCTTCGGGAATCGGGAGATTGGGTCTCGCGATAGCGCAAACCTTGTGTGCACGATCTCGTGCAATTCAAATCCCCAAACCCTGAAGTCTGAGATTCAACGGTCACTCTCACATCGGTTGAAGGTTTCTTGATCGAGAAATCGGCGGTAGTGTTGCCGCAGGTCCCATGCAACACAAAACCCCGAACCCCGAACTTCGACAGCACGCCACCTGTCCTCTTATGAGCCTCGTGGTCCCACACTGCCACGTCTCCTTCTTGCTCGTGTGATCGGGGATCGCGGGATCGTGTTTCACCGTCACAATCCTCTTGCATCACGAAACCCCGAACCCCGATTCTCCGATGCCACGTGTTGACATCTCCTGGGGAGGCCTACTTCTTGACACCTGTCTCCCTCTCGTTCAATCGGGATTTCACGATTCGGGAGTTCGTGCCTCCTGATGCACAAGGTCACAGACCCTGCAAAACCCCGAATCCCGACCTCTCGGGATCTTCTGCCACGTGTCTCCCTGGAGATCGACGGTTCCAGCTGACTCGGGAAATCGCCGGTCGCGACTTCGAAGAGTATAAACTCTTACTCTGTGAAACTCCGAACACCGAATCCCGATCCTCTGGGATCCTACGCCACGTGTCCCTTCTCCGATCAACGGCTCAGATTAATTTCGGGAAATCGTGATTCGCGATTTCAAGGGGTTTTAACCCTTGCCTCCGGGAACGCCGAACGCCGAACCCCCGATCCTCAGGGATCCTGCGCCACGTGTCCACATCTAGATCAACGGTGCAGATCCATTCGGGGAATCGCGTCTCGCGATTCTACGAGGTGTGAATCCTCGCTTCGTCAGTTCCCGAATGCCAATACCCCAAAGTCCGATGAGCTTTGATTCTCCTCCGCCTGTGCTACGGGCTATCTCCCGTGCAGCTCCTCCACGATCGGACGGTCCTCGGGTTTTCGAGTTTCTCCTTGACAGCTCTAAGTCGTCGATTCTCTTCCTTCTTGAAGAGTTCCTCTGCTTCACCACCTTTGTCCTGTACGAACTCTGCTGGAGTCTGTCTCCACGGTGACACAAAGGAAATTTTCTCAGGTCTGTTCCTGAGATGTTTACAAGGAACTGTCCCTCCTGAGCTTATGTCTCTCTCTGACTCCTTCATATGACTCCTCGCGTTCTTCCCATGCTCAACTGCCAACAGCTCTCAAAGAGTTAAAGGCAGTTAGACTTGTGCCCTCCTGCTAACACAGTCCAGTCCTCCTCCACTCAGACTCGGCTCTGAGACTTCAATCCGACCGGCACTCACCTGCATGGTTCGAATAATCTAAACTTATCCCTGGGCAACAGAGAACAAAGTTCACTACTTGGCCTCCTCGACGCACTCTATGCGGAGGAATTCGACTACACTCTATGCAGGAATCTCCTGGCTCAAGCAGAGACACAATTGAAACTCATTCCCTTAGGTTTCTAACCTGATATGCAATCACATAAGCAGCATATAGAAGATAAGCATAAAAAGAAGCAAGTATGCAAAAGCATAATATCAACAACACAAAGAGACTGAACACATCCATGGAATTGAATAAAAGCTTTCCTATTAATTC
>ML794517.1:116125-136340 GCA_009831015.1 Picea engelmannii
CAACATATAGAAGATAAGCATAAAAAGAAGCAAGTATGCAAAAGCATAATATCAACAACACAAAGAGACTGAACACATCCATGGAATTGAATAAAAGCTTTCCTATTAATTCAATGTCTGTACATGGAGTTTCTTCACAAGCTATCTGCTCTATTCTTCTTCCTCTCAATGCTAATGTTGAATGAATGTTATGTTACAATGATCCAAGGGAGGGTGTCTATACTCCGTTTTCCCTCTCGAAAGGTGACTGTCTAATCTACAGTTAATTCCTTATCTACCTGCATTAAAACTAAATAAATGCCTCATCTACTTAAGGACGAGAGCTCATCCGCTCACTGTCCGTTACATATACAAAGTGCGCTTCATCACATCAAGTATTAATGTTTGGCACAATCATATTACAATGTTCCAAAATTTGAATGTTGGCGCTGTCCAGTTGTTCCTTTACCTCCATGCACTGGCTCGCTTGATAGGTGAGCGATGCTCCTGCATCACACAATAAATAGTAATGAAGCACTAGTGATTTTATTAATTTATATAGCAATGTGTGAATATAGCAATTTGTAAACAAAACATTTTTTTATTTTGTAAGAGCATGATTTTCATATATTAGTGTGTATACATATGCTTAATGCATTGGTTCGTACTATTTTATTATACACACCAAAATCTTATTTTGTAAAAAACATTTCGTAATTTTTATATATAATGATTCTTGTTTTTTTTATTTTTTATAGAAGATGGCCAATAGAAGTTCAAGGAAAACAACTTATTGCAGTGAACATGATGGCAGCTCATCCCAACAAGAGAGAAATGCAATTTATTTAAGTTTTATTAAAAATTTAATAATTTTGAATTATCTGTAGGTTTGAATTAATGATGTGTATTGGTTAAGGCGTGTTATGCAGAGAAAAATTTTGAAGAAAATCAATAAGATTGTTTGCATTCTGAGTGCAAAAGAGCATAAAAGATTTATGGAAATGTTGCAAAGTGAGGAATTAGGTGGATCAAAAGGTAATCAACATGAAATTTTTCTTTAACTTTTTACTAAAAATGAATTTCTTAACATTAATCGCTAATATGTTTTAAATACTCAATTTCAGATTTTTTAAATGTTGTGTAGGGACCAATAGAAAGAGAAAAAAATGTTGTCCTAAGAAGATAAATAGGATGTAAATGATGATGGCTTGGTCCTCTGTTCATTTGGAATGGTGCTAGAAGTTAACAAGAAGGGAGAATTGTTTTACAAAACTTTGAGGGATATAGTGAAAAGACTGTATATACATACTTTCCACTTATAATACAAAAATCATCTCAATGACTCTAAGTATCAAACTATATATAAACTACAACAAGTGTTTCTAGAGAAATGTTCAATGACACCTGTGAGACTTGCAATTAAAAAAACTTACAATAACACAAAATAATGATTTAAAAAGTATTATTACTAAACATGTTTTTTCTATAATATGTCCCCAAAATTACCAAACTAATTCATTTTCTATATTTACTTTCATGTCGATTTAAAAAAAATTATTTTTCTTTTTCGTTTTTCAAGAAGATTACATAAATTCCAAGGGAGAAATGAGGGGAAAACAAATCCATGCTAGTAGGGATGACCAAAAAAGTGTACAAGATGGTAAAATAAATGAAGCTAATTGCATCATAGGAGGAGCCATCCCAACAAAAATTTGCATCATAGGTATGCAATCATTCATTTATTCTTTTATGTACAAAAAACTTAATTATCACAGGAAACACTAATTTTCAATTTTTTTATGGCAGAAAAGAAAAAAAAACGGAGCTAATTCAATACATAAGATAGTACGACAAGGAATAAAAGGGTTGACTACAAAATTTGAGAGTACTTGTGTTTTCATCCTTACTTAAGATTCATGTTTGTTGTAATTGTTATCACAAGATTTGTACTTGTGCAAATCCCTCCACAAGATCTCAAATCTTGTGTAACTATGGAAGAATCTACCATTGTCACTTAAGTAGAGACTTCCATTATTTTAGTGATGGAAGAGGTCCACCACAAGGGAGGATTCCTTGGTGACCTCAAGGGATCAAATATAAAGATTAGTCAAGCGTACAACACCCTATCTTGATCACATGTTTGTTAGGTCTAGGTCTAGGAAAGGGATGGAAGACAACGAGGTAATTGTTGTACCTGTACAAAACAATAAACAATTTGCAGCATATAATAGACAATTGCCAGGATATAGAGTGCAATAATGACCTTTTAAAAAATAAACAATCAATGAATGCTATGGAGATTGCAAAATACATAAATAAACTAGTTGTATATCAAAAATTAATATGTTGTAATAACAAGAAACAAAAGTACTCAGAAATATAGCAATTCACCATGAAAAGTAAGCATTCAACAAGTATAACAATATCCAATTACTAGAAGTATTTTCTGAGTAGTTTAAGTGATCCAAATCGGTTCCGACAAAAAAATTGGCTATCGGCACATGACTCTAAGATGATCAACAAATAAATTTTTAAGTCTATGGACGATGAAGGAAATCAACTTGTTGGCATGAAGGGCCCCATGCCATCATGATTGATGTCAATTTTGTATGTAATTTATGTAAACTTGAGTAGTATATTATTGTATGTAAAGGAATAATGAAACTCTCATAATACCTTTTCCATGTGGGATAAAAAGACAAACAATTAAAGAAATGAAGGAGAGACGAATTGGAGAGAACTTGAAGAGTTGGGGATGCCTAACCTTCCATTTATCCTCCTAGTAGACTCAAGATTCTATATGATGTATCCCCACAATGAGAAAGAGGTTCTTTGGTTGTGAATGATGTAGAGAAGTTGCCTATATGCCATTGAGGAGCATAAATATGAACCACAAAGATTGTAACTTTCCCATTGATAAATAAATAACAACCTGGCGAAAGCCAAAAGAATGTTGGTTTTCCCATTTGGGTTTCTAGGGTAAATTATGAGTTTATGTGTGATTATTATCGTGGTTTATATTTGTTTATGAATGGTAAATAGTGTGCACTATAATTTAATGGTCAACTCTGTATGTTTTAGCAACAAGAATTACATACCGTTGGGTTGAGTTCATTTTATGTTAATAGGGTTCTCATGGGTCAATAAACCAGAATAATGACTCTTTAATCTTACCCATGCATTGATTCTGAAGCTGCAAATCGACGACCCTATGTTCTAATCAGTTTCTATTTGTTTTAGAAGTTTCTAATTTTGTTTTTGAGTTGTTGGGGATATTATTGACTTGTTGGGTGTTTTTCCTTTGACCACAAAGCATATATGTCATAAATATCGAAGTATGGGATTGTTGAGGTGCTTATTATCTTTCCACAGACCATAAACACATTTCCCCCCTCCATTGGCTATCATATTTTACCCAAAACGTTTTTCCTGCATCGTCGAATGCCATATAGACTTATATATGTTTTTTGTTTTCCGTGGATTCACAATTCGACTTCCATACATTTTTCTTTGTCATCGAAGGCCAAAATAGACTTGCCCATGTTTTTTGTTTCTTCGGGTTGCCAAAAATCGCCCTGGGTGTTTTTATGCATCATGGGTTATTAAGAATAGTCTCTCAAACATTTTTGCATACCATTAGTGATCAAATCCCCCCCTAGGAATTTCTTCTCAGCTGTTGGTCATTGATTTCAACATGTTGAGGGTTTCCATTCATTATTAGTTGTCGAATATACCTCTCAGTTATTTCCTTTAGCCACGGGTCAACCCTATTCGACTTGGCTTCTTTCTTAGTCGATTTACCCTTATTCATTTGACCAAAAACCATCCATATTAAACCCCAATCTGCCCACACTTCAACCGGGGTCTCTTTTATTCAGTTTTCCTCATTTGTTCGACCCGACTTGACTCAATTTGACTTGGTCAACTTGCTTGGATTTTGACTCGACTTGCCTCTATTCTGACTCATACTCTAAATAGAGTTATGGGTAGTTGAATTGATTCTTATTCAATCCGACTCGACTTGTGGTTTGGCTGGTATAGTCTTTTCCATATTCAAAGGATCTTAATTTATATTGTTTTACAAATATTTCCATGTTGGTGAGACAGATAGGCTATAAGCCTTCCATTTACGAATCAGATGGTATCAGAGTAGAAGTTCGAATGTGTTTATTGATACATGTATGGTAAGTAATTGTAGTGATTACAAAAGAAAGGGACAATAGTTGTTTATAGGGCTAGAGAAAGTTAGAGCATCAAGAATGTTAGGGGAACATTATGAAGGATAAGAGGAATAATATCCTAGGATCAGGTTGGGTCGATTTTAGCAGAGTTTGGCCACATTGACATAAATGGTGTCATTGATATTGGAAGCAAAGTGAAAGGAAACACCATCAACTGATGATGAGCATGAAGGCCCCAAGAAGGAAGAAAATAAGAGAAAGATAGAGCGTAACTCTGATCCATAGATGAGTGAGTGTAGCTACAACAAGATATAGGTACCTTTCGTGTAGAGGCTAAGATGGACATCAAGCCATATGTCAAGGAAGTGAATGTTATCATGTTGAACCAATGGCTACAATAGATGGAATTTTACTTCAACGTGCATGAAGTAACTGTAAAACAAAATATTTATTTTACTCAATTGAAGCTTGAAGGCCATTCTTTGACATGGTGGGAGAGTGATGCAGTAACAAAAGAACTAGGAAATGAACCCTCAGTGACTGGTTGGGAATTGTTCAAAAACATGATCAAATATCAATTTTATCCAACAGTGTATGAGGAACACCAATAAATAATATGGCATTACTTCAAATAGAGAAAAGGACAATCAATGCAGGAGTTCACGACAGAGTTTAGGAAGAGAGAAATTCAGATGGGAGTCTCTCTCAAAAGTCCATACATGTTGGTCAATTATTTGGGGGAATTGTTGCCTCTGATTCATAGGAAACTAATTTTATTCACACTGAATACAATTGATGAGGCCAGTATTCAAGCATAATACCTTGAAGGAAACAAGTGGAAGCAACAAACAAATCCTCACAAGAAAGTAGAACCACAAGAGCAACAGAGGAAGAGGGAAAAAAAAATTGGAATCAGAAGAAGATCGTGGTAGAAAAACAAGAATAAATGAATTCTATCCAAAAATATAAAGGATGTGATCAAAAGGGACACACTAAGGAGAATTATTGGAAGTTGTACCCTGAGAAGCACCCCAAATATTTTTAGAAAAATAGAAGAAGAAAGCATTACTATCAGTGGATTCCAAGGAACGGGTGGAGATCACATCAGAACTGGAAGGAAAGATTAACTGCACTAATCTTTAGAAATAGGTAGCATTATTTAGTTGTATTCACAAGGAAGATAAGGTAATGAGTGAAATTTTCTGCATTAAAATCCACATGAAGTAAAGCAAGGTAGATTGATTTTTCGATCCAGGTTCACAATCCAAATTGATATCTACAAAATTGGTTGAGAATCTTCAGTTGGAGAATTAAGAACATTCACATCCATAACCCTTGGGCTAGGTAAGGAAATATGTGGAATTTAAAGTGAGCAAGCAGTGCAAATTTAAGTTCACCATCAATCCGAATTTTGTTGATGAATTAGTTGCAAATGTGGTTCCTCTAAACATATGTGGAGTCATCTTGGGAAGTCCATATTTGTATGTGAAGGATTCCATTTTCAGAAGGAGAGCAAACCAATATAGGCTACTCAATGATGGAAAATATTATGCCATAAATGTACAACGGGACAAAGCTAATGTCTCTCTAATCAGTGCTAATCAGAAAAGAAGAATCATGGTAAGTACAAGGAAGTTTGTCTTGTTGTTTTTGAGAGAAGGAAAACAGAAAAAAGAAGGAAACGAGTTGGAGATGAAGGAATCCTTGGAAGGATGTAGTGGCAAGTAGTGTCAACAAATACAACAACTAGTTGAATACTATAGGGAAATGTTTCAAGAGCCTCAAAAACTGCCACCCAAGAGAGAGGTTGAAAATGAGATTCAATTGTTGTTGGAGTTACTACTACCTAACATTGGGTTTTATAGGCAATCCTTCATTGAAGAAGATGAAGTAAAGAATAAGTTGTAGCATTTGTTGGAGAAGGGAGTCATCATACCTAGTACATCCCCATGTGGTTCACCCATCATCGTGGTTCCAAATAAAGATGGAAGTTGGAGAATGTGCATTGAATACCATGCCCTGAACAAGATCACCATCAAGAATATATATCCTTTTCCAAGGATTGATGACTTGTTGGGCCAACTACAACAAGACAAATTATTCACCAAGCTAGACCTCAAATCATGTTACCACCAAGTGAGGATAAAATCAAAAGACGTATGGAATACAACGTTCAAAACCATACAAGGTTTATATGAGTGGCTAGTAATGCCTTTTGGATTATGCAATGCACCTTCAAAATTTATGAGACTTATGAATGATGTACTACATCCCTTCATTGACTCTTTTGTAATAGTATATCTAGATGACATACTAATATTTAGCAACACTTGGAAAGATCACCTCTCACATGTGACACAGGTATTAGAGACCTTGAAGAAGACTCATTTGATTTCCAACTTGCAGAAGTGTGAGTTTGGGAAGGCTTCCTTGACATATCTTGGGCATGTGATTGGAGGAAGAGAGCTAAGGGTAGATCTGGATAAGATTGCATCCATCACCCAATGGCATAATCCCACCAATGTGATATAGGTAAGGAGTTTCATGGGAGAAACTCAATATTTGAGTAAATTCAATGTAAATTTCTCTATAGTAGCAGTTCCATTGCATTCCATAACTTCCAAAGGAAAGAAATTTCAATTGGGGAAAGAAAAAACAAAGATAATTTAAAGACTCGAAGAAGAAAATTAGTGAGGCTCTAGTCTTAGCCATGCCGAACTTACAAAGATCTTTTGAGCCAAAAATTGATGCTAGTGGATATGCATTAGGAGAAATACTCATGCAAGGAGGAAGGCCTATGTGCTACCATTCATAGTTGTTCAATGAAGTAGTGCTTGACTATCCCATGTATGATAAATAACTTTTTGCGATTGTACAAGTAGTGAATAATTGAAGATCATCAACCTATTTAGTATCTATATAGTCAGATAAAGATGCAACAGGTGAGGCATTACAAGTGGTTAGGTTTCTTGCATCAATTTCATTTATTGATAAAGTAAAATAAAGGAGTAATGAATAGACTAGCAAACATACTCTCTCGACAACCACTGAAGAAGAATTCAACAATTGGAATGATAATGAATCTTGAGCCTTTCACTCATGATATTCTGAGTGAATATTATGAGGGATATGAAGACATCAAAGGATTCTACAAGAATATAACAGAGATGGTAGTCGTTGTCATGGAAGGAAATGAATGCCACCTCCAAGATGGGTTGTTGTACAAGATAGACAAACTATGCATACCCCAGGACATAAGATTTCAGTTGATGAGAGAGGCACACACTTCTAGGGTTGTTGGACATTTTGGCGTGACAAAGACAGTGTCGAATCTGCAGTGACATGTATATTGGACAAATATGTAGGAGTGGGTAGAAAATTTTGTTAGAGGTTGTGTTCTTTACAGCACTAGCAAGCCAAGAAACCAAAACCTTGGCTTGTACATGCCATTTCCGGTAGAAAATAGGCCTTGGGAGAGCATCTCCATGGATTTTTTTGGAGGTTTACCTATGACTCGTAGAGGCCATGACTAATTTTTCATTGTGGTGGACCATTTTAGAAAAATAGGTGTGCTCATTTCGTGTAAGAAGACATTCTCTGGACAAGAAGCAACTGCACTATTTTTCAGCCATGTCTGGGTACATTTATATTTCCAACTTCCATCATATCTTATCAGGACAATAGGTTCTTGGGATGATTTTGGAAATCACTTTGGGAAAGAATGGACACCAAGTTGAATTACTCCACCACCTTCCATCCTCAAACTGATGGAAAACCTGAGGTAGTAAACATGACACTGGTGCAATTTTTGATAGGTTACAACAACATGCATTCAAATACTTGGAACGAACAAATAGTCTACATTCAACATTCTTACAATAGAGAACCTCATTCTTCCACCAATAAGTCTCCTTTCGAGATGTGTTTTGGTTATTTACCCCCTTCACCATTTGATATTGTTTATGGATAGTATAAGGAAGAAGAAAAAATATAAGGAGAAGAACAGAAGATAAGTACATTCATGGGTAAGATCAAGAATATACATCTAAAGGCTTAGGAGTAGCTCAATAAGAGTCAGTATTTGTATAAATCGAGGCATGATCAACATAAGGAGGATCATAAATTCCATGTTGGATACAAGGTGTGGATCCATATTTGTAAGGAATGACTGCAAGGAGAAACAAAGAAACTCAAGCCCCTTAGATATGGACCATTTGAGATCATTGAGTGCCCAGTGAATAAGAATGCCTTGAGGTTGAAACTTCCACCTTATATGTAGATCAACTCTGTGGTGAACGTGGAGTATTTGAAGTTGTTCGATCCCTCCATGCGGGATGAGGAGGAATAACATCAGGTTCTTTTGACTGTTGAAGACCTTACACCTCATGGAATTGAGGAGTTGAAGGAAGACACAGTGTCGCAACATAAGGAGTGGATGAATCACAGAGGAAAACAAGAAATGTGGCAGATTAGTCTCAAAGGGAAGACTGGAAGGAAATCAAAGAGGTATGAGAGGAACCAGATTGTAAGCAAGTTCCCTCACCTATCCTTGGCATCTTTTGGGGACCAAAATCCTCCCAATGGGGAGCTGTGATACAAATTGGATCCGACAAAAACAATTGGATATCGAAACATGACTCTAATATGACCAAGACAAGAACTTTTAAGGATATGGATGATGAAGGAAATCAACTTGTTGGCATGAAGGGCCCCATGCCATCACAATTGATGTCCATTTTGTATGTAATGTATGTAAATTTGGGTATTATAATATTGTATGTAAAGGGATAATGAGACTCTCATAATACCTTTTCCACGTGGAATAAAAACACAAAAAATAAAGAAATGAAGGAGAGACATAGTGGAGAGAATTTGAAGCATTGGGGATTCCCGGCCTTCTAGCTATCCTCCTAGTTGACTCAACATTCTATATGATATATCCCCACAATGAGAAAGGGGTTCTTTGACTGTGAATGATGTAGAGAGGCTTCCCAGATGTCACTAAGGAGAATAGAAATGAACCAAAGAGCTTGCAACTTACCCATTGTTGAATAAATAAGAGCCTGGTCAAAGCCAAAAGAATGTTGGTTTTCCCATTTGGGTTTCGAAGGTAAATTCTAAGATTACGTGTGATGATTATTGTGGTTTATATTTTTTTATGAATGGTAAATAGTGTGCATTGTAATTTAATGGTCGAATGTGTATGTTTTAGCGATGAGAACTACATACCACTAAGTTGAGTTCATTTTATGTTAATAGGGTTCTCATGGGTCAATAAACCAGAATAATGACTCTTTAACCTTACCCATACATTGATTTAGAAGTTGCAAATCGAAGACACTCTATTTTGATCCCTTGCTAATTTTCTTAGAAGTTTTTAATTTTGTTTTTGAGTCATTGGGGATATTCTCAACTTGCTGGGAATTTTTCCTTTTCCCACAAAGCATAGACATCATATATATCAAAGCTTGGAATTGTCAGGGTGCTTATTAGATGCCCACGAACCATATACACGTTTTTCCCCCTTCGTTGGCTATCAAATTCACCCCAAAACGTTTTTCCTCCGTCATCGAATGCCAGATCGACTTCTGTATGTTTTTGCATTGTTCATGGATGCCCAAGTTGAATTCCATACATTTTTCTTTGTCACCAAAGGCCCAAATCAACTTTCTCATATTTTTTGTTGCTCTGGGTTTCCAAAAGTAATCCTGGGAATTTTTATACATCATGGGTTATTAAGAATAGTCTCCCAGATGTTATTGCATGCCAATAGTGATAAAACTCGCCCCTAGGACTTTCTTCTCAATTTTTGGTCATTGATGTCGAATTCACCTCTTAGTTATTTTATTTAGCCATGGATTGACCCTCTTTGAACTGGATTCTTTCTTGGTTGATTTCCCCTTCCTTATTCAACTAAAAATCATCCATGGTCAATCCAATCCGCCTACACTTTGACTAGTGTCTCTTTTATTCAGTTTGTCTCGTTTGGTCGACTCAACTTGGGTCAATTTGACTTGGGTGACTTGCTTGTATTTCGAATCAACTTGCCTCTATTCCAACTCATATTGTGATTCGACTTGCCTCTATTCTGGCTCATATTATGAATAGACTTCTGGGTAGTTGACTTCATTCTTATTCAGGTTGAATCAAGTTGTGGTTTGGCTGGTTGATTCTTTTCTGTCTTCAAAGGATATTAAGTTGAATTTTTTTTACAGATATTTTCGTGTTGGTGAGATGGATAGGCTATAAAACTTTCATTTGTAGATCATTAAGCCACTTGTAAATGAGTGTTTGTCACAAACTAAGGTAATTTTCAGTGGTTTTAGCAAACGTTTATAACAATAACACTAAACAATGATAGTTTTATAAAGTTAGGGTTAGGAAAGTTAGTAAAGTGTTTGAGAGAAAAGGAATATTGATTTTAATAGATACTTCAGCCACAAGAACATCTCTATACTAGTGTTGTTGTCCTCTAGGGCTCATGGAGTCACAAATGCATTAGCTTAAATATTGAACTAGATGCAACAAGAGAGGTTAGATCTAAACCCTAAGGTATACACACTCTTGGGCATTAGGTTTTATACTTTGAAGAAGAATGTACCTAGGGTGCAAACACTCTTGGGCCCTAGGTGTTGTTTTTCCCTTCTATATGTTAAACTTAGGCCAAGGATCAAAGGATAGGGTTAAAACCCTAAAGTGAAAGAACTTTTCGGCCTTAGGATTTTAACCCTAGAAAATAATGCTTCACAAACGTGGACAAATAAATAATTTGTGAGGGAGAGAAAACCTTATGTCTGCCTCTTAGCATTTCAACTAGACAAGGAAACTTGCAAAAAGATAACAATTTAACCTTTAGCATTAGCAAGAAACATAAAATTGCAGAAAATTACTTACTTCTTCCAAGTAGCAAGAGCACCAAAACCATAATTGTAGAAAATAACCATCCAAGACAGAAAAAACATCCACAAGAATCCTCCTCCAAGTGTAGACTAAAACTGTGTAGTGCATGAGTAAAGGAGAGAAAGAGAGGAAAATAACAAAATTTTTAGAGGTTCTCCTCTACCTGGTTGTGAGGAATGTGTTGATAAAAGAATGATCCTAGTGCTAGCCTCTTTATATAAGGTAAAACCTATAACTTTGTCCACAAGATAAAGTGAAATGAAAAATAATCCATGATTTAAGTGGGGTTGACCCCTTAAAAAAACTCTACAAATTGTAAAACATGAAAATAATCCATTGTAATACCACGTGTGTGGTGACATCAAACCTCCCAAAGGAAAAGGAGGGCCTCTCAAGGTCACGTGGAATAATATCAAGGTGTAATAATGGAAATGGTGTGTCTCCACGTCTATGGCCATGATCCATCATCAATGTCACCCCAAGTGACATCAAACCCCATCATCATAAAACCCTAGAAGGTGACATCATCATAAAATGGAGGACAACGTCAAGGATCTAGGGAACTGTGTCCAAGGTGGAAGAAGGTATATATTTTATTTGCATGGTATTTGACTACCAAATGTTGCAACATCCTCGATTCAGTGAGAAACATGCCCTGGTATACACTACCCAAAATGTGGGATTTTAGCCCATCTGTGTGCCATCATGACCAAATCTGTCAAAACCAAGCCCACACGTCCATAATCCAAGGTATTGAATATGTGAGATCTCATGTAGGAAGGTTCCAAGTCACCGAGTGACCCACTGCTCTGCATCACACATGCCAAAGTCTCACAATAAGGGCACAATGTCCTGGGTGAAAACCGAGGACATTTGTCAAAGAACCATATCAGGGCCATTCAAATCAAAACATAATATAAGACAAGGTAAACCAATGTTCATAAGAGATGCAATACTATACTAGCATGAATGCATGATTCCATATATACAAATGCAATGCAGGATGCAAAATTCCCTACCTAACCTAACTAATCTAAAACTACAATGAAGAAGTCAAGTCTCCTCCCCATGATGGGGCCTGAGAAGTGATATACTAATAGGTAGTGGACATCACCTTCCCTCTAGTGTGGATATATAGTAGGAATCATTGAGCGACTTATTTTGAATCCTATAGGGGCCTAGCCAAAACTTATCAAATTCCTTGCATGTATTGGGATGACATTTACTCTTGTCCCACACTAAGAGAAATTATCCTTGTTTATAATCCTCCTCCTTGAGATCAATAATTTATTGAATCACTCTAGCATATTGCTTCAAGGGAGGTGGGTGGGAATTCGTTTTAAGAGTATCTTCTTGGCTAAATTTACTCAACATCTCTTTATCACCTTTCTTCGATATCTGATGGATCCAACCACTTTGTCCTTGTATTTTTCTAGTTTCTTCTGGTAGTCTTCCATTTTGTGCCACACTATACTATCAATATTATTTTCTTTGGTGAAAGGAATATCATCCGAAAAAAAATCAAGAGGGGAATCCATGGATTCCTCAAGGAAGTATTATGAGGGACAATCATTTTTAGGGCCAATATCAATTTATTCAACATGGTCTCTTGTGATTGGTTGATTGTATAGGAAGACATGGGGTTCATATCCTATGGGTATAGTATCACAATATAAGTCCATCTGTAAGTTTCCACCCAATATTGCAACAAACGTCTTAGACAAAATCATCCCCCAAATGTCTAGGATATCTACAACCACAATGTCCATAAAAAATATTATCTTAGAACATATTACAAGGAGAACTTTTAAATTTTCTATCAAGCCATATGTACTAATAGCCTTGGATTCATTCCTGTAGACATTCCCATAAGGTCTTGTGACTTCCAAGCCTATTTGCCTCATTACTTTCAAGGCCATAATGTTTGTAGATGCCCATAAACAAGCATACACTTGTTTAGCCACTTCTTATTTAACTTTACGGTGATGTAAAAGGGTGGATGTTCATCATAGTGTGGTCTATAATGATTTTCTTTTATAAACACATGAGGGTCTCCAGGTTCTCCGTGTACCCTAAATAATTTCTTTACCTTGTTTCTTATCAAAGGAATATTAGTCATTTTTGTTAGAGATATAGGTACATTTATCTTTTCCAGGACACTATTTATGTCAACATTCAAGTATATGTCATAATTTATTGGCAAAGTGGAACTAGGATGAACACTATCCTTAGGTGTTGGACAAGGCTTTAGACGAGGAAATCTAGGGTCACTGGGAGGAGCTTGGGGCATATTCCTTTTTCCAATGTATACTTGTAATTATTTCTTCCTAAGCCTCTCCTTTGATTCCTCATGTATTTGGCTTAAGATGTCCATCCTAGCTCTCCTTGTAGATTCTTTCTAACCCTCCTCTAGTCGGTCTTGTGTCATGTTGAGGAACTCTTTGAGGGGAATAGAAAATATGGAGTCCATGGTATCAAGAAAATTCATGTGGTCAAGCCCCACATCATTATTCCTTGGGAACTCATGTTCCCAATGTGGATTCCCACAAGGAAAACACCAAGGAGTCTCTTCTTGATATATAATGTTAAAAGTATCTAGAATATTAGAAACTTTTTATTCATTTGGGGGCCCAGGTTTCCATTCTTGGATATGTCTTTGGGGGTGGCTCTTAAAAGGATGCCTAATAGCTTGTTGTTGGACCCTTTCTAGGTTAGTGATCTTGTTCATTATTAGGATTTGATTTTGGGTGAGGTTATTTATTGCGTCTTCGATCTTGTGTGCCCATGGAGCACTTATCTCTTGGGTGGGCTTGGTATGGTGTAATTTCCTTGGTTTTATTTCATCCTTGGTCCTTAGGGAATAGAAAGGTTCTACTTTACATGATGAAAGATTAGCCTCAATCCTTGCAGCCAATTCTTGGGCCTCTTCAAGGGTCTTTGAGATAATTTCCTTGAGAATGAATCCAAAATGTCCTAGAAAGGAATTAGTATAAAGGAAAATAATATGTTCTCTCTCGGGGGGAATATTTTTAGGAATTTTTTGAAGAAAATTTTCAAATATGGTGTCAAAATCCTTGACAATTTCATTATCTCTTTATTTTATTTTAGTAAGTCACAAGAACAACATGTTAGGATGTTCTTTAGTACCCTATCTTTTTATAAAGATCTCTTCAAAGGAATCCTAGTTTTTAATACTCTTGTGGAAGAGAAATGTTTCATCACTACATCAATAAAGGTGGAAGATAAATGTTTCATCACTACATCTTCAACATCATCATTTACTGGACAAAGTTGGAAATAGGACCAAAAGTTATCTAGGTGCTCTTCAACAATAGTCACATCATTATCGGAAAACTTGGGAAACCATTTTTCGAACTACTAAGGAATATTACGAGGATACCATGGGATTGTATACATGTCCAATGGCTTGAATATATTACATACCCATTGATTTTGAGCCATTGGAGATCAGGGAAACTTTCCACAAAAAAAATATTTAACCACATGAAAGTTGTGAGGAAGCTTTCTCTTGTAAGTGTTAAGAGGGTTGGAAAACCTTCTATTAAGGTTCTGGTTGATGCTATCAACCAATAATATTTGTGGAGTTTCTATATGGTCCCTTTAGGATCATCAAAGGTGAGGGATTCTACCCTTAGTGGAGTCACTGAGTAAATTTTTGAGATAAGGGATTTGGGATAAGTTTACCAAAAAAATTCATAGGGAGAATGACTCAATTGTACTCTACAAGAACACCAAAATGTTATCACATGATTTGTATGTGTGCAAATCCCTCCACAAGATCCCAAATATTGTGTAACTATGGAAGAATCTACCACTGTCACCTAAGTAGATACTTCCCTCATTTTAGTGATGGAAGAGGTCCACCACAAGGTAGGATACTCTGGTGACCTCAAGGGATCAAATAAAAAGATTATTCAAGACTACAAAACCCTATATTCATCACCTATTTGTTAGGTCTAGGTCTAGGAAAGGGATGGAATAAAATGGGCTAATTGTTGTACCTATACGAGAAAATAAATAATTTGCAGCATATAATAGACAATTACTAGGTTATAGAGTGCAATAATGACCTTTTAGAAACTAGACAATCAATGAATGTTATGGCTATTGAAAATTACAACAATAAACTAGTGGTATAACAACAATTAATATATTGCAACAACAAAAAATAAAATTACTCATAAATATATCAATTCACCATGAAAAGAAAGCATTCAACAAGTATAACAATATCCAATTGCTAGAAGTATTTTATGAGTAGTTTACGCCACTTGTAAATGAGTGTTTGTAGCAAATTAAGGTAATTTTCGGTGGTTGTAGAAAACTCTTATAATAGCAACAATAAATAGTGATAATTTTTTAAATTTAGGGTTAGTAAAGTTAGTAAAGTCTTTGAGAGAAAAAAAAATATTGATTTTAATAGGTACTTCAACCACAAGAAAACCTCTAGACTAGTGTCATTGTCGTCTAGGGCTCATGGAGTCACAAATGCATTATATTGAATATTGAACTAGATGAAACAAAAGACATTAGGTATAAACCCTAAGGTGAAAAAAGTCTTTGTCCTTAGGTTTTATAGTTTGAAGAAGAAGGTACCTAGGGTGCAAACACTCTTGGGCCCTAGGTGTTGTTTTTCCCCTCTCTATGTTCCACTTAGGCCAAGGATCAAAGGCTAGGGTTAAAAACCTAAAGTGAAAGCACTTTTTGGCCTTAGGATTTTAACCCTATAAAATAATGCTTCATAAACTTGGACAAATAAATACTTTGTGAGGGAGATAAACACTTTTGTCTCCCTCTTAGGGTTTCAACTAGACAAGAAAACTTGCAAAAATATAGCAATTTAACCTTTAGCATTAGAAAGAAACATAAATTGCAGAAAATTACTTACTTCTTCCAAGTAGCAAGAGGATCAAAACCCTAATTGCATAAAATAACCATCCAAGAGAGAAAAAAACATCCACAAGAATCCTCCCCAGAGTGTACCACATGAGTAAAAAAGAGAAAGAGAGGAAAATAGTGAAATGTTTAGAGGTTCTCCTCTAATAAGTGGTGAGGAATGTGTTATCACTCCAAGAGTCACCCCCATACTGCAAATGGGAGTAATCTTGGTAACACACAAATTGATTTTATTTTGGTTTGAAATCAGGGATCAACACGGATTTAAAGAAAGTAAAAGACAACAGATATCACTGCAGATCAATGATGGACCATTGGGCTATGGAGTCATAAACAATCTTCTCATTGAAGGCATTTAAGCTCCCTATCTAAAAAAATATTTTTATAATGGTGAAGAGAAGAATAAGAGAATTAACATAAAGACTAATATTCACTAAACATAGATCATCTCCGCAAAGAGAACTTAGATGTGTCTGAATAGTAAACAATGATAAATAGGCAATATTACAACATATCCTCTGCTGCATCAAGAATATATCAACCAAAGGACAAATCCTTAAAATCAGCAATACATTCAAACAAGATGAAGAACAGAACAAATAACATAGAAGACAAATTTGATGAAACAACTCATATGAATCTTCAATAACATACAATTTACATCTACATGCCCCTCCAGGATTACAAACTAAAATATATGGTCATTCCATTCTCAAAACCTCCTCTGGTCTTGGGCCAAACCCCCCTTTTCTTCATATCATTCATCTGACGTATTTATAATCAAAATAGTAGACATGTCTTTTTGCTTGGGCACCTCTTCTCCAGTGTCGTGTGTCTTCTCTTGTCTGTTATGTTCATTCTGTCAAAAGGAAACTCTGGTTAGTATGGGCCTGCAGGAAAAATTTCCCTATGTGGTACTTTGGGATGAAATTTTTCCATCCCCTCCTGACCCTCCATGCTTCCATTTAAGGGAGTAGTCAATTGTTCAACCACCAGTCCTTATTGCATTAATTGATTTATCCTTGGGATCAGGATGAGGCTTAATGCCTAGTTTTCCACCACGCGTTGCTCACAGATTGGACCCTATATAAGCACATGATTGCAGAAGTTGGAAAGGGTGGTTTGGATCCACACCACTCTGACCCCCACAATCCACCACCAATTACCACGTACATCTTTAGCTATACCATGGTTTCGATTGTGGGACCGCTCTATGATTTTAGCATTCGAGCACTTTCTGTCCCCACAATGAAGTGTGGTCATCGATCTTGTTGCAATCCGCGATTTGGGAATGCCCTGCCTTTGTTTCCATGCACCGGTCTCGGATGGACCCTACATCAACACGTGATTTCAAAAGTTGTCAAGGGTGGTTTGGGTCCACACCACTTCGACCCCCGCAATCCACCACCAACTGCCACGCACCTCTTTCACTATACCATGGTTTTGATTGTGAGACCGCTCTAGAATCTTAACGTTTGAGCATGTTCTTTCCCCGTAATGAAGTGTGGTTGTCGATCTGCTGCAATTTGGGATTTGGGTAACCCTTCTATTTTAGCGCCCCTACTAAAATTTATCCGCCTACCAACTCCAGACTCCTTTAATATACATTTAGAGATTGAGCCAATTTTGGCGCTCGGGAGCTTTGAATGTTGAGCAGGAATACCTCCCGGAGGACGATATCCCAACTCTGACATGGTACCCTAATGTCATTGTGCTAACGTGTCATAGAAAGAAGGGTGACACGTGTTACGTGGAAATAGGTGAATGATGCAACCAAATGACCTGGGATGAGTGACAAATGTCAAGCCAGATGGAAGCCACTTGTCTCCATGGATGAGTGCCACAAATCCTGACAAATGAGTGCCAAGTGTCTTCGATACTTCTGCACTTCAGGCTTCGGGAGTTTTGGATTGTGAAGCATGAAAAAATTTCGGAGTGGTATGGGCCCAGAGTGACATGGTGGCCTGATGCTATATGATGTCACAGCTATTGATGGATGAGTGCCATGTGTTGAATTGAAAAAAACCCATGGAGTGGTAGGGCCTGAAGCGACATGGAAGTCTCTCATTACTTCAACACTTTGGACTTTAGGAGTTCGGAATGTAAAGCAGGAAAATATCCCAAAGTAACTTTCTCCCGGTTGACGTGGCAGTCTCTTGCTACTTCGACACTTCAGGATTCGGGATATTTTGAACACGGGCATGAATATCATCTAAAGTGACTTTATCTCGGTTGATGTGGCAGTCTCTCATTAATTCGGGACTTTGGCCTTCGATATATTTTGAACACGAGCATGAATATTGTCCGAAGTGACTTTCTCCTGGTTGACAAAGCAGTCTCTCGCTACTTCGGGACTTCGATACTTTGGAACTTATGTCTTGTCATTAATCCTTGTCCGACTTTGAAACTATGAATTCACGAGAGTTGTCAATCTGAATCAGTACATGGGATCTCCACCGTTGAAAATTGAACCTATTTGCTTGCTTGTATTCCAAGCCTGAAATGGACTGCATTGAATGTTGCATTTTGCTCATAGTTTTTCCCTGTGCATACAACATACTTGATCAGCCTAACTTTATCAAACAGAAGAGGAAAAACTTATAGGAAGGTATGCGGAAAAGAGAGATACAAGGAAGAGGTGTAGACTTAGGTTTTAAAAACAACTACATATGACCCACGACAACTTCATGTGATAACATTGGCTCCATAGGGGATGTCATGCTCCCTGTGAGCTACCAAGTACAAGCAACTTTAGTGTCTTATCCTAGGGCTTATGGGGTCACTTATTCCAATACTAAAAGAAGACTGAAAACTAAAAATATTGCACACGATCTTATTTATATACAAGAACCTACTCTAACTAAACTTTACAATTCTTAAGTGAAAACAAACTTCCACCATAGCCACCCAAACTGTTTGGTAACATAATTCTTCTCTTCACTGCAAATGATCCATAAAAGGTAAGGGAAGTATGACATCAAAATGAAAACATGTTTTGGAAAACTGACAATACTTCCAAATGATGATAAGATGATTAAGTGTGCAGCCTCCAATGCTTTTGGAAAGTTCAACTCCATATATAACCCCACAAGGCCATAAAATTTATAATAAGGCATGCTACACTGGTAAAATGTTACCTCCTTTATTTCATCATTTCTCACATGTTGTTTGATGTTCTCAGCATGTATAGGTGGATAAAGGATTGATGCAGGCTTGCTAATCCCGAGTGATATCAGCTCATTATAAGTGCTAGACATGAGATAATATGCACATTTATCTCTTCCTTTTCTCCTCCATGGCTCTCCCAAGGATCAGATTCATAATAATCAAATACAGGAACCATGCTAAGAGATTCCAAAGAAGCTATTGAAAAACTCTGCTCTTCATCATCTTCGTTGGGATATTCATCAAAAATTGGTTGTTCTTGGTCAATATTTGAAAAAAATTCTTCATCATAATCAGGGATGCTAAAGACATCTGTTTCAAGAACCGAAATATCCTCTGCATTTTCTTCATAAGAGAAGCAAAAAAAATTTGCCTTCAATTCTGAAAAGCTAGGAAAAAACAAAGAGGAATCTTCCTGTTGGTCACTATAATTGCTTAATTAATTTTAAACAACCAAGTGAAACATAAATTATCAACACAGGGAAGTCTTTTGTTTCAAAGATAGCCATGCACAGTATATGCTCAATTCCAAAAGCAACTTAGTGTTGTAGTAAAGAAATCTATACTAATTATACTTGCTTGAATGAACTGAAGTTCTGAATTAAATCACAGGAAAGTAATATCCCTATTGCAGTTCCTTAAAGATCAATCTAAGAATCCTGGATTACATTAAAATAATACTTGCAATGGGAAAGAACAACTATTCTGCAATCAGAGAACAAGACCCTTACTCTCAAACAGAGACTTCAGCATTAACACTCTTTTCATGAAAACAATAATGCAAAAAACAATTTACTCTATCTAACAGAAAACAAAGCACTTAGTTCCTTTCTGTCTAAGCAGGAGCCTTGAGCCTTACTTCTGTTTTAGCACACTTGTGAAGTTGGAGCCTACAGAGAACATGGTAGTCTGATTCCTTTCTTTTTGAGAAGGGATCTCTAACCCAGTTTCTGGCTAACACCAAGGAAAGTCTACAGAGAACAGGATGTTTAGTTCTTTCCTTTCTGAGTAGGAACCCTTAATCCAATCCCTGGATAACACACTTGCAGGGGTAAATGAAACCTACAGAAGAC